>JAPXFQ010000043.1:0-273627 GCA_028564705.1 Apricaphanius iberus | reverse complement strand
GGATGTCTGTAGATTTAGGGTGTTGCCATAAAACCATAAACTCAGAATGAGCTTTTAAGAAAAGATGTCTCACCCATATGACTGTATAATTTTCTGACAGCCAATAAGAGCTAAGACACTGTATGAAAATGTTCTGATTGGAGAGATTAGAAACGCCTAGAGGCCCGGTTGTCTATAAAGCTGTGAAATGAAGATCAGTTAATTGTTCAGATTTATTTAAATCTGGACCACAGAGGAACGACGGGGGCAAAATTCCTCTGTAAAACTGCAATTTGTTAATCTGTTCAAAATAAATGTTAAACTGGAAATTGGCTCCATTTTGTCTCTGCTTGAACATGCATTGAATTACTTATGATAATTATTTAATTCAACAAATGGTGACCTCGACTGTGTGCAGGGTTTTGGACCAGGCTCCAGTTATTTTTTAAGTTAATTAACGGACATGTATTTGCTCTATTGACAATTTGCGCAGAGTTGCGTAGTTTTTTAATTCTATTGATTGGTTAATCTAACATTGGGTAATGTTGTCATGCAAGTTAAATATGTTTTTTTGTTTTGAGCAGATTGACTATTGCATGCCCGGAGTGTTGAGACCGGATCGGTTGTCCTTCTTTTCGCTCCGTAGAGGAACACCGGTGCATGCTGGGAGATGGAGTTTTTTACTCTGCGCGCCCGGTGCGGGCTGCTTGTTCTCCGGAGCGGACGGTGGAAGGATGGACCGATCCCTTCAACGACTCAAATCGGAGCCACAAGTGCGGATCGGGGCTCGTGAGAATTGGCCATCTCAACTCCGGACAGGACGCTGTCGGAGGATCGTCAAAGCTGGCAAACGAAAATAGATTTTTGGAGTGCCTGGGTCGCACTCTGTTGAATCTGGAACGGATTACTTTGACGAGGCTTGCGCTTCCTCAAGCGCGCGTGTGGGCACCGCGAATTGAGTTGTGAAATGGGCCGGCATTGTTTTTTTGGTGAGCTCCGATGAGGTTAGTGTTTGATTTCTGCTTGTAAAAAAAAATTTGTGTCTGTATGTGTGTGTGTGAGATGTTTTTTACGCAGGCGCTTGGCGAGAAGTGCTGGTGATGTTGCGTTTTGTGTTAAAATGTTATTGTATAAATAATGAACTCGAGTATAATAAATAAATTAAAATAGATAAATGAATATCTAACTACATATGATGGATAACTGTAATTAAAAATCTATAAGAATGAGTTGTGAACATTTACGACAGGCCATCAGGGTGGCCGCCCTAAGCTAGGTGCTATGGCGGAGCTAATACTGTGTGAGTTTTTGCTTGATAGCACGGCTAACATACGACAGTTTTGACTATATGTTTTGATAAATAAATTAGTGGTAGTAGGCGGTTTTCTGCCATCTGTTCGAGTCTTTTGAGTGGTTTTCTGGAGGCCGGCGCCAGGAAATTTCTCAAAGCGGACTACGGAACTTATAACAGATTGGTCTAAACCTCCGCGAGGAAATAATTAATACGGTCTAAAAGTCACCGCTTATAATGTTGTGTTTTTGGTTAATGGTTTTGGCCTGTAACGGACGTAGTTGAATCGGTGTTTGCTGTGCGGGACGGCTGAAATTGGGGACATATGTTTCAGTCCGCGTGGAAGAACAGGAGATTTTTTGTTCATGCCGAATTAAAGTTTGGTGACGTGGTATAACTTGTGCGGATTAAGTCCTGGTATTGCGGTAAGTCATCTTCTAAAGTGTGTGTTGCGATGTTCTGGAGTGTTTTCGCCGTACGTTTTGTACTGTATAACGTTTAGTTTCACAAAGAAAGCTAACGGTAGCACGTTGCTATAGGCTGTTGTGCTAACCTAGCGGTGGTTGCTTCTGTGTGTCAATGTGTTTGTGGTTGAAACTAACTGCATGTTCTATGTGTTGCAAGCTAAAAGTTGATTTTGGATAGAAAGTGATTACAGACTCCTGCAGACGATTGCCTTGTTAAGACTTAGACTTATTTGGATTTTTGTTAACTTTTTCTGGTTGAGTAGGATGTAAAACGGCCTTAACATAACTGGTCAGATAAATTTTGGTTGCTACTCCCTTTCTGCAAGGTTTTCGCACATTTTCTACGAAGGGCAATTTAAGGTGTTTCATGTTTATCTGAACTGTTACGGTACGGAGATTAAAGATTAAGAAGTACATACTGTATTTGGTTAACTGCTTTAGCCTGAGAAGGCTAGATTGATTACATGAGGAGAACAATTATGCATGTTATAATTAAACGCAAATGGCTGAGAACAGTTACTCATAAGTCGATTCTGACTTGGTGAAGTTTTATTTTTTGATTTCATCTTTAAAATTAAAAAGAGGAGAGTGTTTAGTCAAAATAAAAGTTGCATTTTTTGAATTTTGAGTAGGTAGATTTTTTGCTTTTTGGATAGATCTAAGCAGGATTTGATTAAGTTGGCCTAAATAAAGATAAAGCTATAAGTAGTAATTATAAGAATTTAACGAAAAGCAAACGGTGTTAATTGGAAAGCAACAAACTGGTTTAAATTATTTTTAATAAGCACCGTGTTGTAAGAAGTAAGAGAATGAACTCTTTCTGTGATTTAAATAAGTATCATTTATGCTAAAATTATGTTTGGCTTATTTCTGATGGCTCTATAGACTTTAGAAATATAGCTTAATCTCTGAATAAATGATCCAAAGGAGACTGCTGTTAAATTATTTAAACAATTGAACATTCTTAATGATTTTGTGGACACTCAAGGCTTATTGGAGTTATCAAAATTCAACTGGGGCTCAAGAAGTAACCCAGTACATTTCAATTCCGTTACAAATTAAATGTTTTTACCATGCAGAACAACACTTATCATAGTGATAGTTTATAAACTAGTGGGATTTGAATGTTTGAGTTTGAAAAAAGAAAATATTAAAACACAGAGTCATCTTTAAGTAATCAGTTTGTTTTTAAACAGGCTGGAGATAACTTTGAATTGGTCTAAGGATTGAAAGTAATGAATATCACGGTGATCGAAAATGATGGTTTAATTTGGAAGTAAGAAGTAAATTCTAAATTCATTTATTCTGATCGTGTAGAGGCAAAATGTGATTGGACCAGCTACATTGAAATAATTTTTACCATATATTTGAATGCACATTTTGTTTTAACAAATAAAAATCGGTTTTAGTTTTAAAATTTAAGATTAATCTTTCAGATGTTCTTTATTGATTGTTAGCTAGTTTATTTGATGCTGAGAGTAAATTTACAGGTCCTAAACATTTTGGAACAGATCTGATCCTAGAATAATGGCATAATATATCATTTGATTAGTGGGGACTCTGTAACTGACAATTTATTTAGATTTTTTTTTTTTGATTTTATTTTCTTTATTTTTTCTTTTTCTTTTTATTTTTTATTTTCCTCTTTCTCTCTCAAAATTTATATATTTGGTTCGACTTGGATTATGACCCAGATTTCTGAACTGCGGTCTGTTTATTAATTAGAACTTTGGAAAAATGTTAATTTGGGAAGCTGGATTAAAGAAAACATGATTCAGTGGTAATGTATTTGACATCTCTAGAAGCTTCAATTTAATTTGCTGTTTATCATTGGAGAAAAGAAAAAAAAGAAGCCTGAGAGGAAAAGGGGGATACTGAAAAGAAAATGCTGGTTTTTATTTTTTTATTTTTTTGTTTTTTATTTTATTGCGACTAGTTTTTGTTTAGAGAAATCTCATCTCTTGAACCTCCTTTATTGAATTTTTTTTGTTTTGTTTGACTGCTGAGGGGAATTAGACTACTATGTATCCTACAAAAATTTAAGAGGAGTTTTACTTGCAGAAATAACTTTGACTATGTTCAATTCCCTTCACAGAATCGGACAGATGTTTTTGAAGTATGAAATGTTTTCATTATTTACAATCAAGAATATTTGGGCAAGTGAGCACATTTGGGTTTGTTTAAAGAGGAATCATATACGCAAAAGTACTTTGAATTGATATTGGATTGTGTTAAAGAAAAAACAGTACTTTAGGCTTGGCAATATTTATAGGGAAGCTGTTTTGTCAGTGATTTAAATCTTGGATTTTTCTTTAGAAATATGGATAGAATTTGAGGTATAGCAAACTGAAGACTGTTTTTGTAAACTATGTTGTGTTTATCGGTCAGTACTGTTCTCTGGTTTTGTTTTAAACATTTGATGTTTTTAATTTTGATAATTTTTGTCTGACCCAGCTTGATAGAGATCCAGTACACTAAAAGATGGGGGAGTTTGGAGACTGGATCTTTGCAGATGGTTATTGACTTTATTTTTGTTGTTGCAATGTTTTAGTGGTGCTTTAGCAATATCTAACAGAAAAATCCAGCCTTTTTGTTTGTTTCTTTTTTGATTTAATTTTATTTTTCTAAGAACTAAGTGTGTTGATGAGATATTGCGATGGTCAATCTTTATAAATGTTTAATTTACAGATGAGATGGAAGAGACATTTATCAAATTGAAAAAATAGAGAAAGGCATTGTATTGATAAAATATAGAATATAAATTGGATGAAAAATGAAGGAATCATTAACTTAAATAAGCAGGGGAAGTATTAGAACAACAGTTTAATTAGACGTATAAGGATTAATTATTATTCCTGGTGGAGAGAGCAAACCTGTTGATTGGTATATTTTTACCAGAATTAATACTGAAGAAATTATTACTAGTATAACTGACTGAAGTAAAATTAAAATAGAGCCCACATAGGCAGTCTGAGTGTGGAAGATATTTAAATTCAGCATTCGAGGAAGGAGACTAATGAATATGAAAATAAAAAGTTTGAATGTAACTTGATTTGAATAAGCTGAGAGGATCGACTGTCTGTTTTTTTCTTACTCTAATTATATATTTTTTCTCTTTTTCTCATCCTGCAACAGAAAACCCCTCAGATAAACATTCTTTAGATGGAATTTATGATCCTGGGGAGAAAAGATGGGTGGGGGTGCGTGGGCTGATGACGGATAGTGCCAGGCGCCCGCCGTAACTGCCACAGAGAGAAACATCTTTACGACCAGCGCAGAATTACGACTCTCTTGTGCTCTGCTCCCACACAGGGGGGCACAGGTGACTGTATATTTTCAGGGGTGAACTGGAGGCCACCCTCAAAAGAGCACGTTTCCTCATGCTGAGCTGAACTTTCAAGGACAATATGTGTGAATTCACTTGGCTGGCGTGAGATGGACTGTTTCTGCTGAAGAAGTGACGATCAAAGACTGTTGATTCAATGTCACTGTTGCTGAATTAACCACAAGAGTTTCTGTTTGTCTGATCGAAGGTGGCCGAGGTTCTACGAACTTTGATAACCCCATGTCTTCCCCAGGATTATCTCCAGGTAAAATACCACCATTTACCGGGAACAAAATTTGGCAGGAAAAATTGGGCCGATAGCAGGGGGTTGCTGGCTGGTGAGAGAGAAAAAAAACATTTTTTTCTTTTACGTTTACATCCACAGGGATGTACTGAATTTAAGAAAGGATATATTGTAATGGAACAGACATAAGTGTCTTAAACTGGATAAATAAAATAAGTAAATGTAAGGATCAATTTGGGTGAACAAGCAAATGGATAGTAATCAGTTGAACTGTACACAAAAAGTAAACTCTTGAGCCTGCTCTTGTTTTTAAATTCATTAATGAGGGAGGTGTTTTTGGTTTTTAGAAAAAACAACGGTGTTGTATCGAAATAATATGAATTTGCTCTTTCCCCAGGGATTATTTTTAATTAGATGGGTGAAATAATTTCTTGGCACAATACAGTTGAATTAGATTGAAAAGGAGTGATCACAAGACCGGATCGAAAAACTGTCTTTTTTAGATGTTTACAAGCTTATGCCCCCAGGATTCAGCAGCACGTGAGGAGCACACAATCTCCTCTGGTCACAGCTGACTGCAGCTGCTGAAAAGGGTCCAAGGTACAGCTCCAGGTCGAAGGCGTGAGGAGTCCAGTGGTTCAGCAAAGTTCCAGATGACAGCTGGGAACACACACAAAGTGCAGCTCCACGCCAACGACGAACCTGGTCGAGGATCGGCAGGATTCTGCCTAAGGAGGGTCGAGAAGGGTTTGACCAAGCTGCATCGGAAGCTGGGGCCACAGGCGGCGGGGCCTAGCTCACCCAGAAGGTTGTTTGGGTGGTGATATTACTCATCCAGTGTGATCTATGTGCCAATGAATGAGATGGGCAATTTGAAATTGCCATCTCAAAAAAGGGATCTACAGAAGAAGATCACAACTCACCAATCAGCTGCACAGCAGGTTTTGACCAGCCCACATCGGTGGGCTAAGCTATGGGAAGCGGGGCCTGTCTGTGCATTTGTGTATATTGGGGGAAATGCTCAATTAATGAAGTAATTGGCATTTCAGAGAGTGGTTATCTGCATATATGGGAGTAAAAACTGGAACACTAAAAAATAGGAGCCCTCCACACTGATCAGCTCTGTACATCGCTCTCCAGCTGCCAGGAGCCACTGAGGGGGATAAAATGAGAGTGAAGAAAGAGGATCAGAATACAAATATAAAGACTGAACATTTATTAATCATTTTCTTGCATTTACAGGTTGTTTAACTATTTTTATTCACAAGTGAAGAGTGGTAACACTGCCTAGGAGGGTTTCTTAAAGAATTTTTAATCAGTTAATTTTCAGGATTTCTTAATTTCCAGTTGTTTTTAAGGTTGTATTAAGGTTTGCATTAATAAACAACAGGGTCTACTAGAGGAAAGACTAAATAGACTCGAGGATTACATTTTAAAGGGTTCTTAATACCTTCTATTTCACAGGTTTCTTAACACTTTAAGTTTGATTTATTTCAGAATATAACATAGTAAGAATGTGTTTGTCTTCACATGTAAGACATTCTTATATATTTTTGGGTTTTGAATTTAGTTTGTGGGAATTGTTAAAATAAATTTTTTGGTTAATGCCAAAAGAGGGTGAATTTATAATTAACAGGTTTACATTTTTTGAGTAATGGGAGTTAAGGTTAAAAAAGGTACTTTAATAGTTTGTGTTTTGAATTTTAGTCTGAAATACTTGTTACATGTTTTTAAACTGATTAAATTTCTTGGGTTGGAGTTTTTTGCATTCTCAAAAAGCTTTACAGGTTTTGATCTTTAATCAATCCATTTTCAAAAATGGATTGAAAAGAGGGAATTGTGGTAATTCTGCATAAGGTTTAAACTTTTATTATTCAGGAGGTAAAAGACTGTTTATATAGTTTGCATGGTTGTAAAAATGGGTCTGTCACTATTGTTTATGCAGGTAAGCTTTTAAGTCATAAAACTCTGGGGTGAGTTTTATTGCAAGCTGTAAAAAACAGGATGTCTGTGTTGCCATAAAACCATAAACTCAGAATGAGCTCTTAAGAAAAGACGTCTCACCCATATGACTGTATAATTTTCTGACAGCCAATAAGAGCTAAGACACTGTATGAAAATGTTCTGATTGGAGAGATTAGAAACGCCTAGAGGCCCGGTTGTCTATAAAGCTGTGAAATGAAGATCAGTTAGTTGTTCAGATTTCTTTAAAATCTGGACCACAGAGGAACGACGGGGGCAAAATTCCTCTGTAAAACTGCAATTTGTTAATCTGTTCAAAATAAATGTTAAACTGGAAATTGGCTCCATTTTGTCTCTGCTTGAACATGCATTGAATTACTTATGATAATTATTTAATTCAACACTATCTAATTTCTTTCCCGACTATTGTTATACTAATTGTCTGTAAGACAGAGGGAGGAGTCACTGTGACACATAAACTTTGTGTCTGTATTATATAGTGGTTCTTCTACATCCTTCTTTACTAATACTGGAAATGCTGCTTCGCCGCCATTAGAAAGTTGTTAGGGATCTTACCAAGAATGTAGATATTTGGCTATTAATAGTCAAAGGACTGCTTAAGGCAGTCAATAAGATAAGTAATTTATGAAAAATGAATATTTTCGGGGAACCACCTGGGTTTCCAGGAACTATTTTAATAGCTAAATGTCTATATCAGTCTCAAAATCTGAAGGAGTGAATTCTATACTGTCTTTTGATCATAAAACCTTGTCATATGTGTGTGTTGAACAAGAAAGACAACATGTACTTTCCAAAATACAAGGTTTATTTACAGAAGAAAAATAAACATTTAATCACTCGAAACTAATAACCAAGACTACTGATCAAATAAAATAAACAACAAAGTATTAAAGAAACAAATGGATAAAAATGCAATAAAGAAAGAAAAAAAGATGAATTCTGGATTATTCTTAGAGGAATCTGGATGCTTTAAGAGTGAAAGCTAAACTGGTTTACCAAAAGTAATTTGTTTAACTAATTTAGCACTGTGCATTTTTTTGTAAACCAATAAAACGGAAATTTAACATTCTTTTGATCAACAAATTTATTTCTTTTAATTATCTGGATAAGAAGTCATTGATATTTGAGAACTTATATTCATGGATTAGTCACCGAAGTAACAATCTTATTCCAGTATTTTGATACAAAAGGGGTCTCTAACACAGCTAATAAGATTAGTTTCTATTCTTAATCTTCTCTGAACCGATCTTTATTTGAGCAGCTCTGATTGTCTTTTCATTGAGTGCCGGCCTGGGCCAACATGTGGCTAATCTTAGTTTAGCTCCCTGTAACACACGTGGGCCATTTGGAAGTGCTCAAAAATACATTTATTAAACATTTAACAAAAAGGGGAATACTCCTGTCTGATTGAGTAGCTCAAATCACAGGATTTACAACCCCTGGCAAAAAGTATGGAATCACCAGTCTTCGAGAATGCTCACTTTTTTAATGCAATAGAGAAAAGGAAAAACCCAAACATGCCACAAAACTCATATTTCTCAAAAGGGCATCTTCCTGGCTTTTAGAAACAGTACAAGAAAAGAACAGAAACTTGAGTGGGAATAAATTGCAAGTGTTTCTTTGGAATAAGGAACTGGAAACAAATATGGAATCACTCATTCCTGAGGAAAAAAAATATGGAATCACAAAGAATAAACAAACACAGAAACAACTAAAACCACCCACTAGTACTTTGTGGTGCCACCCCTGGCTTTGATTACAGCCTTGAGTCTCTGAGGCATGGACTTAACAAGTGATGAACAGTAGTCCTCATCAATCTGGCTCCAACTTTGTCTGATGGCTGTTGCCAGATCTGTTTTGCATGTGGGAGCTTTGTCATGGACCAATTTCTTCAATTTCCACCACATATGTTCAATCGGATTGAGATCCGGGCTATTTGCAGGCCATGCCATGGACCTTTGTCTCTCTTCAAGGAAAGTTTTAACAGTTTTGGCTCTATGGCATGATGCATTATCATCTTGGAAAATTATGTCATCATCCCCAAAGATTATCTTCACCTATCTTATTCAATAGATGGAATAAGATAGGTGTCCAAAATCTCAATGTAAACTTGTGCATTTACTGAACATTTAATGACAGCCATCTCTCCAGGACCTTTACCTGACACGCAGCCCAATATCCTAAGAGCCAATGGAATCTTGCATGTTTTCTTCAGGCAGTTGTCTTTATACATGTCTTTGGGACGGCACCAAGCAAAAGTTCCAGCATGATCCCCTTGTCCAATGCAGATTCGTGATTAATCAGTGAAGATGACCTTCATCCAGTCATCTACAGTCCATGATTGCCTTTCCTTGGCCCATCGGAGTCTAGCTTTCTTATGTTTGTAAGTTAACACTGGCTTTCTTTTGGCTTTTCTGTAGGAAAATCCCATCAAAAACTAGATGGTTCCTAACAGTTCGGTCACTGACTCTTGCTCCAGTTTGTGCCCATTTGTTACGCATTTATTTTGCTGTTCATTTTTGGTTTTCCAAACATAATGCTTTAAGTTTTTGGTCCTGTCGCATAGACGTCTTCCTTGGTCTACCACTACGCTTGCCTTTGACAATCTTCCCATGTTGTTGGTACTTAGTCCAGATTTTAGAAACAGCTGACTGAGAACAACCAACATCCTTTGCAACATTTCTTGAGGATTTACCTTCTTCCAGAAGTTGGATAATTCTCTCCTTTGTTTCAATTGAGAGCTCTGGTCTTGGAGCCATGATTCCTTTCCATTACTTTGCTGCAACAACTCTCCAAGTTGTGAGCACTCCTTTTTAAATGTAGACCAATCCACAGACATAACGAGTTGCAGGTGATTGTGTAGAAAATGGGAAATAATTGGGTGATTCTAATGGGTGATTCCATATTTTTTTCCTCAGGAATGAGTGATTCCATATTTGTTTCCAGCTCGTTATTTCAAAGAAACACGCAATTTATTCCCACTTGAGTTTCTGTTCATTAAGGGACGGCCCAATGCAATGCATGGAGGCAGTGCAAATCCATTGCAAAGCAATGTATTGCACTGCCTCCATGCAATTGCATGGGCAGTCCCTTATTACTATTCACTTCTAAACGGACTCTTTATTCTTTCACCGTTAATGCGGGTCGTACCGTAGCGTGCACCCCCACAATATATACATCAAAACGACCGGCTCGATCGTGTGAGGTGTGCTATTACTTTTATTGGCGATTGGAGTTACCATGGCGACGTAATTAGCGAAGAACCACCCCCAAAAACACCCATTGGAAATGAATGGAAAAACGGCCCAAAATCATGAAAAATCCACTATTTTTGAAGATTTACTGTGTAGCCATACAATAACTTAGCAACACCATTCGAAATCCAGATTGTAGCCACGTCCGTGCTGTGTTCAGCATTGAAGACCGCATGTCGATAGCTGTTACGGTTTTGTCACAATTTGACTTTGTTCGACCCAAAGTTTGCCCCAAATCGACATTTTTAGAGTGGAGCAGCTCGTTAAGCAGAGTGTGGAGTGATGAACTTTTGGAAGGTCCTCATCAAAATTTAACTCGACGTCACGGCCACATATTTCGCACTAGTGACATGATTTTCGGTCATGAAATAGAGCCGCCCTTTGTGATTCTCAGGATCATTTCAAAATTTCCCTATGTCGCACGGTTTTCTCTCAGCGAGCTCTAGATCGCTCAAAGTGGAACCCAGTTTTAGGGCTTTTCTCCTATAATTTATCATTGTGGCTGGTCAGGATTATCTCAGCCAGAGAGATGTTCTTAGTCATTTTTCTCTCGCTCCCTCTCGGACTGTGAATAAGGTAGAGACTTCTGCTTTGGCATGAACGAAGAGAAATGATACATCTCGCTCACACTTCAAGAATTTTTCCGATACCTTGTACGGTTTTCGAATGGGAACGATTTGTTCGGCGCACTTTTTAATGAAAAAGTCTAAATCTAAGCTGTTAATCATTCTAAAGTGTCTGCAGCTGCTGCAGTTTTCACTCACACTTGTTGCTGGGGAAACGGAGCACCTTTGATCAGAGTTCACTAAAGTTCATTCCACAGTATATACACATTGAAGGCCTATTAAACCCCACTTAAACACAGGTTATGCTATGCAGTACTATAGAGAGAAGTACTACAAACAAGTCCATGTGTCAGTCCATCTGTCTTTGTCTTTCTGACCATGTCTCTGTCTTTCTCAGTCCCCCTGTCTGCCTGTACCATTTCATCTGTGAATAAGATAGAGAGTTGTGCTTTGAAATAATTGAACACAAAGGATAAATATCGCTAACACTCCAATAATTTTCCTGATAGCTGCTATAGTTTTCGAATGGGAAAGGTTCGTTCGCAGCTGTTTAACACTCTGAACATGGAGAGGAGACAACAGATCATATGGCCTAAAACTCAATGTTATATGTATGTCTGTGATGGCGTAGTGGTTAAGGAAGAGGGTTTGCATCCCAGAGGTACTGGGTTCAAATCCAGGAGCGAGCAGCAAATAATTTTTCTTTGCTGAAAGCTGAACTGGGAGACGAGACAACAGATCATATGGCCTAAAACTCAATGCTGTATAACTGATGTTGTAGTGTAACTGTTAAGGAACAGAAATACAATGCAAGAGGTAGTGGGTTCAAATCCCAGGGGGAGCAAAAATTTTTTTTTTCTTGTTTGAAAGCTGGAACCAAAATCCCTATGTTATACACAGTACTACATTGCACTTGTATGCATTTTAGTTGATTTCAGCTTTTCCAGTATATTTTCATACTAATCCTACTAATACTAATGACAACATGTTAGCTAGCATTAGCATGCTAGTTAGCATTATCATGCTAGCTGTTGTTAGCATTTTAGCTAATTTTAGCTTTTTGACTATATTTTTGTACTGAATGGGATTATAGTAATGCCAACATGTTAGCTAGCATTAGCATGATAGTTAGCATTAGCATGCTAGCTGTTGTTAGCATTTTAGCTAATTTTTTTGTTTTTTTTTGGGTTTGTTTGCCAACATGTTAGCTAGCATTAGCATGCTAGTTAGCATTAGCATGCTAGGTGTTGTTAGCATTTTAGCTAATTTTAGCTTTTTGACTATATTTTGGTACTGAATGGGTTTATAGTAATGCCAACATGTTAGCTAGCATTAGCATGCTAGTTCAGCATGCACACCGTGGACGTCCCTTCTCTAAATTTCCTGAAATTTTCTAGTTTCTTTTACTGTTTCTAAAAGCCAGGAAGATGCCCTTTTGTGAAATCTGAGTTTTGTGGCATGTTTGTGTTTTGCCTTTTCTCTATTGCATTAAGAAAGTGAATGAGCATTCTCGAAGACTGGCGATTCCATACTTTTTGCCAGGGGTTGTAAAATGACTCTTTGTCAGGAAAGTCTTTTAAGAACACTGATTGATTAAAGTTTCAGGACGAGGCCTGGTTTACCCAAAGATAGCAGAATAAAAATGTATACAAGTTAACAGTAAAGAAGAAACACCTTAAAAATTAGTTATTGTAACTAATTTGCCTCTGCCCAAACAGACCTTATAGAACAATTAAAGTTTTCCAGTTTTCTCCGTGGTCGAGGGGGAAGCTTGATGGGGGTTAGCCAGAAGGCTAACAAAGGGGAGGCTGCTTGGCTAAGGAAGAGCACCTGGCCAAGCTCCTCTATTTGTCGGTTCTGGGGGCAGTTCTTCCAGTGGAAGAGAGCAGGTTTATCGCCACGCCATGGATGTGTGTGTGACCGAACACTGTTCGTTGTAGCCAGGGCTCAAATCTAAGTCTACGTCACTCACAGGGGTGGAGGCAGGATTTTAGTGAAACCAAGCATCAATGAATAATTTCAGAATATATGTTACATTTCTGGACAAATAAATAGTACATAACGCCAAAGGTAACATTTCATAAATGTTCCTATCCCAGATGTTGAGAGGTGTAAAATAGCATGATATAGGACCTTTAATGAGTAAAGAGTTTCATCCACTCACTTTTAGCCTATCATAAGGCATAAAAAAGCTTGTTGAATGCTGTAGAAAAATACAAAAACCAATTTGTTGTATTCTATACTGTATATTCCATAAAAAACAGCCCTTTAACAATTGCATCCATTATTTTCAGAATATATCTGTTCAGCAATTGTCTCTGCCAGTGAACTAGTTCAGTCACTTCACTCTCTTGCTTCAAATCTCTTGTTTTCACTGTCCTCTGTTACATTTGATTACAGGGACTCCGTCATTCACAAAACTGCTCAGCACTTATCTCAAAGTGCAGACTTTAGAACAAGAAGCACTCAAGTGTTTTAGCTTTTTCACAAAGCTAGAAAATAAAATGCATTCAAAGTTTTGGTTACATTAGACAGCCACAGATTTTGAAGTTCTCAGTTAAAGCCACTTTTTTTTCTGTTCTTTTTTTGTAAAAATTAAAACTAGATCAGGAACAGGAACATAAATAAGAACTTGAAATAAAAAAAAACAATTAAAATGTGAAATTTAAGTGTAATAAATTACCAAAAAAGCTTTATATTAAGCATCTTAAGATGGACAGCATTGTTTATGTTATCACATTACTTGTTTATTGAGGAAATGGGGTCCCTTGTACTGCTTGTTGCAGTGTGAATGTGTGTCCATGTTCTGGACTGCTCCTCCCCTGTACGACACCTAATGTGCTGTCATCAGGGATTTTAAAGCCTGGGTGTCATTCCCATGTCTTTGAGGTACAACTAAGGCATGTAGGGTTGCCAACTTTCATAAATTAAAATAAGAGACACTTAGGCTACAGGGCGTTATTCAGCACGGGCCGATCTGTCCGACTCGCGGGGAGGTAAGGTGCTTTCAGTGAGGAGCTCATCCAGAATGGTCATATGTTAAGCTTGAAATGCTTTATTCACATTAAACACATGAATGCATCCCTGCTGTTAGTTAGGTTACAAAATGCTGCAATGAAAGGCATCCACATAAAAAACGAAATAAAGTACATACAACGTATGTTAACGAGATGCAGTGTGAACATGAAGAAAATAACAACAACATGAGGTCTGTTGAGCTTCTAACACAATATTTTTTAATCTTTTGTATGTTAAACCACAAAACACACACAACCCTCACCTTCCCTCATCTACCGACATGATTAAAAACAACAAACACGCGCGCGCACACACACACACACACACACACACACAACAATATCTTACCAAGTGGGGACCCCCAATAGGCAGGAGAAAGAAAAATAAAGAAAAAAAATATTATTATGATTATTTTTTCGCCTTTTCCCCTCTTTCTAAAACGTGTAGATATATGCACACATGTGCAAGTACAAATGCTCACAATCTGTACCCGACTCGAGTTACTGAGACTCTGTGTACAATATGAAAGGGTTGCAGGTAGCATTAAATAAATTAACAGACCCTTTTAAAGAGAATCTTAGATTCTCGACTTTCAGGCTGTAATGTACCTCGCTGACCCAGTAGATATGTGAAGGGGGATGGGGCTGTTTCCAGTTTAGCAAAATCAACGTAAGGGCTAGAAGGGTTGTAAATGCCTCAACTCTCTTCAACCTTTGTGGCAAATCAATGGTGGGTGGAAGACCAACAATTGCAGACAGAGGATTAGACACAATGGCACTACCATAGGCAGCACTCAGTGTAGCAAAAATGTCTGACCAAAGACAAGAACAGAACATATGTAAGTGATTGGCTGATGACAAAAAAACATCTGCCACAAGCATCACTAACCGAAGGAAAGATTTGAGCTAGTCTAGCATTAGTAAAATGGCTCCTGTACAAAACCTTGCGCTAACTTAACCTATGACGAGCACATATAGATGACAAACGGACTAAAGATAACATATTTTCAATATTTTATTTATAAAATGACTCTATGGCAATATGGCAGATACATCCAAAACTCATTACACTTGTTTATCTGCTCATTTAAATACAAATTTATGAGTGGGATATAAAATTGTAAATTAAAGTGGCTTACATGGTTTGTCTGAACAACAATCACACCAATAAGAAAGATTTCAACAGCCAGAAACCTATCTATTTGTTTATTTTTCATTTTAATCTATTTATTAGCATACCACTTAATCAGTTAGTATGATTTGTTCTTTAAGTTGTCATTTATATTGATTGGATAATAGACTATGCCTAAACCTACTGGCTTAAAAAAATTCTCTGCAATTAAGCCAACAAAAATAAAATTACACATGCACACAACAACTTGGAAAATGCACAATAAATGTACTCCTTTTGAATATTCTAACCTGCATGCATAATAAGCCTCACAAACGTGTGTGTTATCTGCATTCTTGTGTGCCTGCCGTGGTGTGAACCAAGTCTTCTCAGTGTGCGACTGAGAACACTCCCTGACATATTTTACAATTTACATTCTTTTCGACTTAACTGAACCTGTCTAGCCAAGGATGGGCCTCCGCCCAATTACATCTATATCTCTATAAGTGTTTTTGTTTTGGGGTTTCGGGACAATTTTAAAGGCAATGCGTATGAAGCGCCAGGGTTTTGTGTGTGTGTGTGTGTGTCTACTTGATCAATCCTGAACGCGCAACCCTCATGAGCAGCAAACAAACAATTTGCAGTCCTTTTAGATCCCGCCGCCAAAACAGTTTTACTGACTGCAGTTGGGTGATTTGTATTTTATTTTTATATGGGCTACGTAGTTAGAATTAGACTATTTAAGCCCATGTGCAACATACATATTCAACATTTAAGAAAATACGGAACAAAGAGTGTCCCTTTTTGGTTCAAAACGGGACGCAAAATCGAATTGTCAAATAAGGGATGATTGCGTATTTTAAGGCAGACATATGACATTCAGCAACATAGCTGCCTTGAGTCCAGACTATCCTTTCAAATTCATTTACCTCTGGACCCATGTGTCTCTGTACTGTTGCACCATTATCATATTCACTAGTCCTTACAAAGATGATTCAATGAGGAAAGCCCTGACAAACTGTTAAGCCTAAGGTATACTTCTCTCTCTGCGTAGGTAAGGAGACACGTAGTGCCATTATCTGTTGATGCAAGGTCTCTCTGTCACGTACTGTATGCAAGCATGGATGGAGTAAAGCCTATTTTTTAACTATACCTTAAAAGCAATGTAGAGCCCATGTCTGTGCCCCAGATCATTTCTACAGAGCAGTGCTCCATAGCCTATGTAATTATATTAAATTTATGCAGCTTTTTGGAACTGGATGCTTTATACTGCAAGGCCCCTTTATCTAATATGGTCTCTACCACACCAAGTGCAGGCCAAAAGTGCAATTTCAGGGGCCATTTCAGGAACCAATGGATAACCAGTCCCTGGGTATGTTTCTAAAATTAAATGATTTGCTGGTGAAGCAGTTCATCACAAAATAACAAACAGGAAAATAGCAACAATCCCAGCTTCTTTCATTGTTGATTTATTGTTATCTCTGGTGCTGTTGGCACTGATAATTGACACTACTTACTGCGGAAATACTCATAATATCCGTAAGTTTTAGCAAATTCCATTCACTTTACTGTGGAGACACGACGGCCGAGAGGAGTGGGCTAACAGATTTACCCTGTCAGATAAAGATCTGGAAAAATTAACCTAAAGTTCTTATAGTTGAAACACACTTTTTATAACTGCTAAAGCAGTGAACTTAATGTCCTGGCTTGGGTTGTGCATTGAAATTATAAACTGCAGAAAACCAAAGTATTGTAGGTACCTAATACGTTGTTCATAGATATTAATGGTTTTTTGGAGAAAAAAACTAAACTTTTGACACCTCTGTAAAATTCTTTAAGAAAAATTAAAATATGGCTTGCATGTAATTATATTATTTCTCTGAACATAAATGTAATCATATAAAATTAACATTTTCATAAATGAATATATCTGTAATTTTAAGCAATGATTGCTTAGAGACTCGACATAAAGACAATTTATCCATGTTTGAGTGTAGTATAGGTCAAGAAAGAGATCACAGAGGTAGAGCGAAGTCAGTGATGTATTGTGGTGGCATATTAACTCATCTGGAGAGTTGTCTAAAATTACATTAAACTGTTTGTCTGTCTGGATCTGGAAGTCCCACAGGATCTTTGCGCGCTCATTCTCCACCACCTTTGGAGGTGTTTCCCACTTTGACTTTGGGGTTTCCAGCCCATACTCCTCACAGATGTTTCTGTATACTATGCCAGCCACTGGGTTATGACGTTCCACGTATGCTTTCCCTGCCAGCATTTTACAACCTGCTGTTATGTGCTGGATTGTCTCAGATGACTCTTTGCACAGCCTACACCTTAGGTCTTGTCTGGTGTGGTAGATCTGGGCCTCAGAGCCTGCTCCTGTGCTGCCAGGATGACTGCCTCTGTGTTGTCCTGTAGGCCAACACAGAGCCGGTGGTATATCATATAGCGGCTTGTCCTCCCATGATTGGTCCTCCTCCAGCACCTCCTCATCTTGCCATTGTCTCAGGCATTGACTAAGTACGTCCTCCGTCTTAGGGCGCTGTATTTGGGATGGAACCCACCATGCATGGTCAGGAGCTTTCATGTCTTTACATCTGTGGTCTCTCATCCTTTGGCCATCTTATTATTCCCACAGGGTATCTGATCACTGTAACT
Source organism: Apricaphanius iberus (assembly GCA_028564705.1). Classification (NCBI taxonomy): domain Eukaryota; kingdom Metazoa; phylum Chordata; class Actinopteri; order Cyprinodontiformes; family Aphaniidae; genus Apricaphanius; species Apricaphanius iberus. The sequence goes on along the minus strand of JAPXFQ010000043.1, from coordinate 255,732 downwards.
GTTTAATGCCTTGGACTTGTTATTTCAATTGAGCAGGCTTCTTAGGACTTGTCTTACTCGTTGGAGGCATTTGGCTGTTGCTGCTTCCCTTGTTGCCTGTTCAAGGTTGCCATTTGCCTGTGGTATTCCCAGGTACTTTTAACTGTCCTCAATGTCTGCCATCGTTCCCTCTAGGAGTGAGACCCCTTCCATGAGGACTACCATGCCTCACTTTGTGACCATCCTACTACATTTGTCAAGGTCGAATGCTGTAGATCCTGATGGTGTGAATCAGGGAATCAATGTCTCGTTAACTCTTAGCATACAGCTTGATGTCATCCATGTAGAGGAGGTGGCTGATCGTAGCCCCATTCTTGAGGCGTTATCCATATCCAGTCTTGTTGATTATTTGGCTTAGGGGCTTCAGACCTATGCAGAACAGCACTGGGGACAGAGCATCACCTTGGTATATGCCACATTTGATGGACTCTTGTGCAAGTGGCTTGCCATTGGCCTCAAGGGTGGTTCTCCACAATCTCATCGAGTTCCCAATGAATGCTCTAACAGTCCTTTTGATGTTGTATAGGTTCCAGCAACTGTTGATCCATGTGTGGGGCATCGAGTCGTAGGTTTTTTTTTTTATTAATCCAGGCAGTGCACAGGTTGGTCTTTTGGGATTTGCAGTCTTGGGCAACAGTTATGTCAACCAGGAGCTGGTGTTTAGCACCTTTGGTAAATCTTCCAATGCCCTTCTGCGCTTTGCTCATGTGTTGATCCATGTGCCTGCTTATCTTAGCCACGATGATGCCTGACTTGAGCTTCCATGTTGTGGAAAGACAGGTTATTGGGCGATAGTTGGATGGGACTGAACCTTTGGTGGGATCCTTCTGGATCAGGATTGTTTGCCCTTCGTTTAGGCATTCTGGGTGAGTCCAATCTCTTACGAGCTGGTACAGTTGTGCTACTAGGTGCTCGTGGAGTGCTGTGAGTTTTTTTAGCCAGTAGGCATAGTTCATGTCAGGGCCTGGTGCTGTCCAGTTTTTCATACCGGAGACTCTTTCTTGTATGTCTGTCACTGTGATGGTAACGGGATTCTGCTCAGGGAGGTTGCTGTGCAACTGCTGTTATGTGCTGCCTTTTTGTCCCATACGCTCTTCCAGTATCTTTCAGTTTCTTCAGTATCTTTCAGTTTCCAGCCTAAGTGGGTCTACTCTGCTGGTATTGCCCTGATATGGTTGCAAACAGCCTGTTTATGTGTCTGGCTTCATTGTCTTTCGTGTAACTCTTTAGGCGGATGGCCAAGGCTTGAAGTCTTTGTTTCAAGTGCTTCTGGTATGGACATCTGGGTGTACCTCTTCGGTATTGGTTGTTTCATGGCACCTCTCTGGGCCTCCGTCAATTAGTTTTCTTCTGTCCGAGCTACTTTGATGTTAGCTTCAAGCCGTCTTTTCCATGGTTTCTTTTCCATGTTTTTCATGGTTGCTCTTATAGCCAAGTATCTCTAGGATCACTGCTGCTGAAATGTATATCAGCTCATTGGTTTCAGTGATTGATGTGCTAGGGATCACTCTCAATGCTGCATTCACTGTTTCCAGGAGACTCTCCGAGGGTACTTCACTTAGCAGTTTTAATCGGCATCGGAGGGTCTTGCTCGGCGCTATTGTTTCCGTTCCTGATCTCTGGTTGGGGAGTTGGTATAACCTCCCCTCTGACCTTGCCGTAGCAACTGTGACTGTGGGTATCGAAGTGACCATTCAGCCCACATTCTAGTAGTACCATTCCAACATATATACATACAGTGTTGGGGAGAATATTTTGTAAATGTATTTAGTTACAGAATACTGAATACCTGCTTTAAAATGTATTTTGTAACGTATTCCGTTACTTTGCTGAATCCCAGTACTGTATTTAAATACTTAGAATACTTCCACTTAAAACCAGCATTTAAGTCTATTAAATGTTACAAAACAAGCTGGTAGCTACTCCCCCAGGAAAACAGAGGGCATTTAAATAGCTAAACATTAGATACTGACTGGGAAAAAGTAAAGTATTTAATTATTTTTGGCACAACACTGCTACCTCTCAGCGACCAAAACCAACACAAAAAACAAACTGTTTTTTAGCAGTAACATCTCTTTGCATTTCATTAGATTGTGTATTTAGTCATTTAAAATCAAGTTTAGCTGTTTATCAGCCACAGCCTATTAGGTTATTTGTGACTTTCTGTTATAAATCAACACAAATATACTATATTGATCCCACAAGGGGAAATTCAGTTTACAGTACAACTTGTCCAAGATCTTGACAAACAAACACCAACCAATACAAACAGATCCACATCACTGACGGGCTTGCAGCCACAATGGCGCTCCCATGCATGCAGATGGGAAAACAGATACCCGAGGTCAGGGAAGGTCAACGGTGAGGGTAAAAAGAGCGCTCAGCTGTATTTTGATTCCTTAGTCCAGAGTCAAAAGACAGATAATAGAAGAAAAAAAAAACACACCTTAAATATTTAAGCACATATTCAGACATTGACAATACACGGGTGCAGCGGGACAGTGTGTGCGTATGTTTCACATGTTTGTGTGCGTGTCAGTAGTTGCAGGTGGAATGAGACTCTGTTTACATTCCTCTTATGGACATTTGATTGTGGACCAGTTTAAGGTCTTCATGGGAGCCAAAATACTAATTGTTATGGTTAGCAAGAAGAACAATTTTCCTTTGCGTTTCAGTCTGTCAGCAATCCCTTTTCTATACTATCCATTCATCCATTTTCTGAACTGCTTATTCCTCAAGGGGTCGCGGGGGGGGGGCGGGGGGGGGGGGGGGTGTTGCCTATCTCCACCTGTCAGTGAGCGAGAGGCAGGGTACACCCTGGACAGGGTGCCAGTCCATAAACAGGGCCACACAGAGAGACAGACAGGACAAACAACATGCACGCACACACCAACACCAAAGGCTGTGGGAGGAAGCCGGAGTACCCGGAGGGAACCCACGCATGCACGGGGAGAACATGCAAACTCCATGCAGAAAGTTTGCATGGAGGGATACGAACCCACAACCTTCTTGCTGCAAGGCAACAGTGCTAACCACTGCCCCACTGTGCAGCCCCCTTTTCTATACTAATTCGACCAAATTAAAGTTGCAGATGCAGGTGGACGGAGGCGTCTGGGGATGGGGAGGAAATGACTGGTGACACAATGCCATCCCCAGGGAGACAGCTCCCCTGCTGACTCCAATAGGCACCCCTGTTCAGCACAATCCACCAGGGGTGGGAGGCCCCAGCATGTCAATGTTGGGGCCCACGGCCACGGCACCACCAAGCCCCATGGGGGCCAAGGCCATCCCTCCGCCCCCATCCCAGGGGGAGACCTAAATCCATCCCAGCATTCAGACTACTATCACAGCACAGGACACTACACACCCAGGTTGAGTTTAGCCCAAGCGCACTCCATTAGGGAGAGCAGCTGTGCTGGATGGTAAACACCTCGCCGCCAACAAGAGAGGTCCCCAGCGCACCAAGGGCCCCAGCGCTGAGGAAGGAACCGAGCGCACCCCGACTCGGAACCCGGCCACACCGTGCCTTGCCCGTTAGCAGACCGTAAAAGGAGACATGTTGTCTAAGAATGGAGCCCTGTGGGACACCACAATTTAGAGGTACAGATGGGGAAACAGAGCCGCCTATCATAACATTGCTGTGGCTATACTTGTGGAACTGCACAATGTGCACACAATTTGTCTGGTTGATATCAACAGGAGTAATCGTAAATAATAATTTAATATTAACACGGCTATTAATAAGATTCAATTGATTAATTTATTAATTAAATCTAATGGGGCATCACTCCTGAAAATCCAGGAGAGCGTTAACATAACTCAGACAAATTCAGTCTCTTTTCTAAAAGGTGAACCCAGACGCTGTAACAATAATTCCACACACACTGAATAAACAGGAGACCTTTAAAATATAACGTGGTTTATATACACCATTGTTTAATCTTAAAGATGAACACTGTGACAGTCAATCTACTGTAAAACATGCAGTCTACAAATCTATTTAAAAAGGAATAACATATACAACCAAACAACTAACACTGACAGCATTAGGGAAAAAAGCTTCATAGCATCAGTAGGATATGTGAGTGTGTGTGCATTTGTTGGACAGAGTCTGCAGGGGTGATCTGGAGTCAGGACACAGGGAAAGTAGTACTCACCCTTAGCAAGACATGCAACCACACCATACCAACAAAATGAAAGGATCTTAAGAGATAGGAGATATAATACTGCTTTAGCAAGAACCAGTGAACACATAAAAAAAACATACAATAGCTCAAACTAGCGTGGAGCGATGCTACAAACAATAAGCAAACGGCGGTTTATCAAATTACAAAAGAATCAATTAAACCATTTCACACAAGTCTAAACTTGTGTTTTTAAACCTCCTAAAGAAGCCTACACCCTACCCAGACACATGGGCTCCATAAAGGGGTGGAAGGTTAGGGACCAGGCTGATGAAGGGCCCAGAGGAGCAGACCCCCTATTTATTTTCTTATTTATTTTCTTTTTATATATATATATATATATATATATATATATATATATATATATATATATATATACGTTAAATGTGTTAGGGCCCCTAATGTACTCACACTCCTCCCCCTCACAATAGTTAATTCCACCTGCACTGTGCAAGCCAAACTCGCTACTGTAGCGTCTCTTGCTTATTGCCCTTACTATGATGCTGCGCAGGCAGTTACCCACACATTCATCAAAAATTATGTTTCCTTATTGAGTAATTTGATCCAGCTAAAGCTTGTTCACATAAAGTCAGTATTTGTACATTATGTTCTGTTGTGCTTGCAGTTGCAATAGCGAAAATAAATGTTCTCCCTTTTCTATAAACAAGTTCATATTTCTGTAGTTTTTCTTGTTTTTGTAGGCTTTGTACTCATCTTTAGATGTTTTATGCAATGTGATAAGTATACAGGGCATGTTTATTGGGTTAAAATCTATCTTTAAAAAATCTAGGGGGCCTAGAAATTTTGGTTTCCATAGAGCCCAGAATTTCTGGTGGCACCCTGCCCAGACAAACTAAATTTATCCTACTGGTGATTCGTCCACGCTGTCAGTCCAAGGCGAACGATGAAGGGAGAAGGAGGAACAATCCAAACAATGGCAAACTCTGTTTAGGAACAGGATTGCAAAGCTGATTTTTTTTTTAAAAAGCAGACTTCCTGGCTACATAAATGGGAGGTTGGGTAGCTTGGCAAAATAAAAGTGGTCCTGTCCTGGCCCGCAGGTTGGAACCAAAAGGGGAGATTTTGCTAGCAAAGATTTGAGTGTCCTCATTGTCTAATAGGCATGGAAAGATAATGGCTTCTTTGAGTACAGTCATTTTAAGCACTCTGCCTGTGATTACCGGCCAAAGACCAACGAGAAATGCACTGAAAACGATATGAGCTCTGTCGTCATCACCGGTCAAAGACCAATGAGAATGAGTTGAGGGTGGTGCGAGCTCTGTTGTCATTACTGGTCACAGACCAATGAGGACCAAAAGGATGCTCGAGATGGCATATAATTTACGGAAAATGAATCCCAATAATATTAAAACTTCTCTCACATAGATATGAGGCAAACCCTTCTAGGGCCATGTCTTGAATGCCAGCCTGCTGATTTAGCCATGCCAGGAAAATGGCGTGGTCCATGGTATGAAAAACAGCTGACAAGTCTAGTAGGACAAGCAGTGTCTCAAGGCCAGAATGCAGGGTAGTAAAAATCTCATTGCACAACACAAAGATGTGCAGACTCTGTGCTGTGTGAGGATCGGAAACCTGGGTTGAGAGTAAAATCTAAGCCCTGTGTGCTGAAGCAAGGTAATGGGAAATGAACTGAACTTTCTTGCCATACTGATGACTCAAAGTGCTTTAGACTGGATCCCTTTTCACACTCGCAAACGTGCACACACCAGTACACAGGTTGGTGGGTATCCTGGGGCTAAGTGCCTTTCCCAGGGGCAGATTGACATGTGAGAGGATGAAGATGGATGTAAACCTACAACCTCAGATTACAAACTGTCTACTCCACCACCAAGCCACATTGACACCCTAAAAATGTAGAAAAACCAGAGCCATGTGACCCGATAACTGGAGTTGGGAAACACTGGTCTGAAAAATCAGCCGCCACAGAGACAGTTTCTTCCCCCAGGCTGTTTCTCTAATGAATACCTAAAAGGGTCTCCAAATCGTTACCATGCATATTTGTACAAATTCAGCTTCGTCTTTACTTTTGTAAAAAAAAAGAAGACATATTTACAAGAAAGAAAAACCTAAATTTAATTTACTTTTTACATATTTATTTTTAAATGTCTTTATTGAGAGGTAAGTGGAAGAACCCACTTGGCAAATAAATCTGATTCTGTTTCTGAATGTGACTAAAGTTATCTTACCTAAATACCAACAGCTTGATATTTTCAGTGGAGGTTGTTAGATGAGCTCTCTGTTCAAATCTTGGCCTACCGCCATTTATAGTAACCTCAGAGAACACTAGTGTGTTAGTGCCCACTGTGAACATCTGTAGCCATGAGCATGGTTAGCTTTTTTATGCTGGCTATGGCCGCAGGAACAAAGTCTGGTCATTAATCTGCTTGGTTGTCCCATAGCAGTTTGCTAAAGTAAAATGCAGCAAGAGCCCAAGGTCAACCTAAGTCAGACTATTAAATCTTTTCATGCTTAACATGACCATCCCATTATTGCTTGGTGGTGCGTCGTCACTACAGCGAAATCCATTCTTCCTCTTCCTCTCCTCCTACTCAAACTCTTCCTACCCTGTTTCCATCCCCCGCATCCATGAAAGCACTCCTGCTGCCAAAAACTTGCCCCCCTCAGCACTGGTGGACAAAAGTTCAGTCTCTTCTCACAGATACCCACACTTGCTTACTCACTGGGTTGCTCATGCACAAATATAATGCAATGTCTTTGCATGCGCACAGCCACAATTTTTTTTCTTCCTGTCAGGTAATCCTGATGTACACTCCTCCACATCTCATACCTTGCTCTCTGTGGGTTTTTCTTTTTCTTTGACCTCTAGAAGCCCTCCCCCACTCTACTATGACTGACTGCCAAAACTGCCCACCTTGTTGTTCATGGGCTTTTTCTTTTCGACAGCTGAGTATAAACAGACAGGCTTTGCATTCGTTTACAAGAGGACAGCAAGGACCAACTTTCAAAAATATGATATTTTTTATTTTTAAACAGATTACACCTTATACCCACTGCATTTGGCATAGTTCCCTTTTAGTCTGGTATTCACTTAGCCTCTATGCTTTCAGAACTATAGGCAACAGGATGTTTCTGAGATTTCCCTCTAAAAATGTTTTCTATTCTTAAATTTTATCTTTAAGTAAACGGAAAAAGTATGTTCTTACCTACTACATTTGCAGAGGTACATCAGGCAATCTGTTGAAAACAGCTTGTTCCACCTGACGCTTGGAAGGCAAAACTTTATAATAAGAAAATAAGAAATGTGGTGAAATTGATGGTTCATATAGTACTGAAAACAAGGCACAGACCCATCATGCATTGCTGGTACTGAAGTAATTATTCAGCTGTTCCAAAAATGTTTTAGTCAGTTGTTTAATCCATTTTAATTTGACCGTCGGGATAAGGGTTTCTTTTGTAATGTACAAATAAATAAATGCAAAAGCTATTGTCACTACATGTTCATTGAAACCATTTATTTAACAAAAAACACAACACTATTTGCTCTTACAGCTGATAATAGAAGGCTAAATAAAAGGATTGGACTTTTGATTGTTATCCTTAGGATTCGTAAAACATGAGGGTGTGCGATTTCAATCCATCATCTTGAAGTGGAAAGAGTATGGAAAGAGTATCGCACAACTGCACAGATTCCAATACATCTCTATCCACTTAAATTGACAATCCATAGGCCCACTGTTCATTGATTCACCTATTTGTAGATTTTTCTGCCCAACATAACTCCAAATTACTCACAAAAATGTCCCCTATTTGCATGTTTCTTCTAAAATATTCCAAAGTAAATTGGCTTGGCAATGTGAAATAACTATTGCTGCAAAGCTATTTCAAAGCAGCTAATCCAAGAGCATTTTTTCCTAGGAGCTCATTGACTGTACCCCAAGATAAGGAAGACCAAAGTTGTAAGAGGAGGACTGTAGATATTCATTTCAGTCTGTTCAGGCTATAGTTCGTGTTTGAACTATTAAAATAGGCAATTGTAAGTATCTCCAATTTTCATAGATTTTAACTTTGCGAATGCGAGTTGTCAATTTTCTAAATCACATGCAAGATGCAAGCGAGAGTACAGGAACTGAACACAAAAGGAGTCTTGAAGTTAGTAGATACCTTGGAAGAAACAGAGGTTAGGTAAGGATGAATTAAAAAATGCACAAGAGAATATCAGTGCACCTTGATGTTTGGTGCATGTCAGAGCTCTCAGCTGTGTTTGAAAGGTGAACTAACTAGGGTGTCGCATAGAGTGTTACGATTACAAAGAGTAAAGATCAGACGCCCATATTTGCTCATATGCAAAAAATGGGCACAACAACAAGCTTGTTGTTTGTGACAGCTAAGGATGAAACAGGTAAGACAACAAGTTAAACTTTCCCTACAAACCACCATTCGGGTTTATTTATCAAGTCAATGAATTGTGTGACGTTGTAACTAACATAACGTGTCATTCTAATAATACTATGATGTGACTCCACATAACTGGGAAACTTGTGGCTCCTAAGATTTAGAAGGAAAATCCTGCATGAAGCAAAGTCCAGAGTGGCACAGGATTACTTGTTGAGTTAATATTATAAATTAGTACTAATATAATGAGGACTGTGGTGTAGACCAGCGATGAAAAGTGCCCTGCAATGCTAACTGATTCAGCACTACAATAATAAAATTAATGTGAACTAATCAAGGGCTGTGTAAAATTGTGAAAAATTTTGCTAAGAATTATGAAAATTTTTTAAATGAGAATTAGTGTCAGAAGCAGAGTCAGCAGTCAGTAGTGACTAGGGAACTTCTCTTTTCTGTATAGAAGAAATGTGCGTTAAAAAGCAGGAATCAGTTCCAATAAAACCCCTTCCTCTGTGACCTGTTTTTTTTCTTTAAAAATAAGACAATAAATACACAAAGTCCAGATTTGAAAGAATGAAAGTAATATAAATTAGGCCTGTATTTTTTGCCATTGAAAATATCATAAATGGTTAAGTCAAAAATGTACTTAAGCTTTACATATTTATTTTATTGTGGGAGGTGCATAAGATGAGTTTAGGGAAACTGGAGGAATTCTTAATGGGAGAGCAGTCGACTTAGGGCTTGATTACAGAGTCGGCAGCTCAACATATAGATTCTGATATTATTAATGGATTTTTCAGAAAATAATATGCTAAAAGCACTTACGGAACAGTGCACAAATATAGCTTTAAAATATAAGGTTATAATTGCATTATTGTAATCAGGGATGGAATGATACCTTCAGAATACTTGCCGATGCCAATGTCGATATTTCTATCACACAAAACAATGCAATGAATTGGAATACGAGTTTTATTTTCTTCACTGCTTGTTACAACAAATTATGGTGAATTAAATAAGAATAGAATAAAAAAAGACCTCAAAATTATAATTTAAAGGGGACAATAAGCACTTTCTGTGAGATTATTGCATAGTTTTCACAAATTAAGTATCAGTCAATTGTATTAGTTAACTTAAACCTATATGAGTACACGGTTTAAATCTTCAAATTTAGGTTACGTTTCAATTAACCCTTTATTTAGTCATGGAAAATGATGGCTTACAAACAAAAGTTTTTTAGGAGTGTAATACACAACTAGCACGCATCCTATTAAATGTTGTTAGAACTTTGCTGATTTCACATCTATTTTTAATGCAATCCCCTAAAAACAATACAAGGGTCGGATTTAACAGACTAAATTGATCCTAATTTTAATCTACAGTGTTCAAATAATTTTCCACAGGGGGCATGTCCCCTCCCTGACCCCCCCTCCCCCCAGCTGAATTTGACCCAACCCATACAATACTGTGTTGATGGATACAGACTACACTGACTGTTTTCTAGGAACACCTCTTACCAGAAGCTCCATGTGACAAGTTTGTTCTTTGTGACTCCATCTCAGAACACCAGACGACATCACTAAAGCAGTTTTTTAAGAGTTTTGTTTTAAAAGAATAATTAAATGTTTTCTGCACAGGTCGTAGGTCATCCCAGGGGAACCAGGCAGTGAGCATAGGAAATCGGAGATTCAAAAACTGAAGAGAAGGTAAGTATATTTAGTTCCTGTTTCAGGTATATGATAATTAATATCTGTTGTGTGCTTACAGGTTAAAGAGGCCGAAGGACTGGAGGAGGAGGTAGATGGACTCTGAAAACTGAATGATTCTCTGAATGAATACTGGAGCTGGATGAACCAAACAGGCACAGAATCCTAACACTATGTGGAATCAGCAGAAACTGATCCGATTCAGGTTTTTGCACAAAGAGTGTGTGAATGTTTGTAGTTATATATAGTTGACTTAATAACCCTTGGCCATCTTGTTATTTTCCCTGTGGCCACCATTAAAAAAATTATCTGCGGTCGTCCCTGAATTTGGTGTTTACACACTGAACATGATAGACGCGACTAAATAGCGCGATGGCTGGTCGCCATAACATTTGCACCTTGAAGCGTGTCCGATGTGAACTGGCCGCGCTTTAAAATATGCCATTTTCACGCGCATGAACCAGAAATGTGGAAGTATCCTGACCGGGGTCTGCTGGCCTCCTGCTCACTCCCTCCCTCCTTCTTCCGACCCTCCGGGAGCTCCCACTGGACTCTGGTCTATGAGCTGACCACATTAAATGTCGGGACTGCTGCTGCGGGGGAAGACCCAATCGAGCAGCGGCGGAAGGATCAGTAAATATCCCAGCTCCTCGCCCAGTTTGTGCCGTGAAGGTCCAAGCTTTGCCCCACCGCCACACCAAATACCAAGCTGAGCAGCTGTCAATCTGTCTGCTGTTAGTAAAAGTTTATTTGTGAGCGGCACGGGACGTGCTTTGGTGGAGACATTAACAGGCCTGGGTGTCCGGTTGAGGAAGTTGTTTTGCGGCCACAACGGCTCTTTTAAGAGCCACCCAAAAACCTTTTAAGAGCTATCATGTCTAAATAGTTTAATCTCTTTATAATGTTTATTTTTTATATTCCTGTCTGTATACAAAACAGCTGGTGTCATGTTGTTTGGGGTGATTAGCCACGGTTTTTATCAGTCCTGCTGATGCTGTGACTCCATTCAGTCACGGCATAACTGACACAGCTCAGCTGATTGGTTGTTATGACGCGATTTGAAGCTGTAGTTGAGATTTCTCCGATTTCTGCAGCAGAAATAAATGCCGACTTGGACATCTTGGCCGACTATATGTCGACTAGTGCAGTCTAAAACGTGCACTATGTCACTGGTGGAAGCCATGTATGCCCTACTAGTTGTCTAGTGCGATTAAAAAATGCAGACTAGTGAACAAGTAGGTTCCAAATGTGCACTAGTTGACTAGTACACCAAAAAAAAAAATTCACTAGTTGACAACTAAACTTTTGTTCATCTTAATTATAAACTAGTTGAGCATCAAAGGTGCACTGGTGACTAATGACTGCAACTAATGACTAGTGACTTCAACTCCTCTAGGTCATATATGTTGGCTACTTGGTAAGATGCAAGTAATGAAAGTTCCTCAATGTCGGTTGCCACTCCTCCTAAGCAGGAAAAAAAGAAGTGTCTGTGTGTGTGGGTGTGTGTGTTTGGGGGGTGGACTGGTCTACAATTAAAAAAAAAAATACTGACCTTTAAAAAGATATCTCTGGTCACATTTCACTCCTTCGAATACCTTGCTACAGAGATAAAAGAACCGAACAAGCTCTTAGTCATAAATATTTACAAACCCCCCAAAGCTAGCTCAAACTTCATTAATGACCTCAATAACCTTCTTTCTGTAATGTGTATTGAATATGACCAACTAATTCTTGTGGGAGATCTGAACATTCATACTGACAACCCCCAGGATAGACGGACTAAAACATTAAGTGATACTCTCCATAACTTTGGTCTAACCCAACATGTCAATCAGCCAACACACAAACAAGGTCACACTTTAGACCTAATCAAAATCAAATAAAATCAAATCAAACTTTATTTATAAAGCGCTTTTCAAACAAAGAAAGTTACTCCAAAGTGCTTTACAGATTTAAAATAACCCCACAACCCCCCCCCTTCAAAAAATAAAATCATCAGTGCAAATACAACCCCCTCCCAACCCAACCCATCAGCCATACTCACTCACACACACACTTAGAAGCTACAAAAAGCGGGCTGAGTACAGATGAGCCAGGAAATGCCATCATGGAGCCATCTGCATCAGCAGCAGCAGATCAACAGCAGCAGCCAAGGCTCCCACCCAGGGCGCCCAGAGGAGGGAGGGCTGGTACCCCCACCTCCACCCAAGCGCTACCTGGGGGGCACCCAGGCAGCCACAGCCGACCACCGCCCCCGATGCAGGGGGCTCCCCAGAGAGGAAACACTGGCAAGAAAGATTAAAATACATTAAAATATAAAGTTAATAAAATATAAAGTATATAAAGTATAAAACAATAAGTGTAAAACAAATAATAAAAATGCAAAGCAGATTAATAAATAAACAGTTAAAAGCTGAACTAAAAATTAAATCAGGTAAAACATGCTGAGCGATTAAAAATATATTAATAAATAATAATTAGTTAAAGGCTAAGCTAAAAAGGTGAGTCTTGAGTCTGCTCTTAAAAACATTAATGTTCTCTGCGGCCCTGAGGTCCTCTGGCAGCCTGTTCCAGAGGTGAGGGCCATAATAATGGAAAGACGCCTCACCATGAGTCTGTGTCCTGACTTTGGGGATGATAAGGAGACGGCTGCCAGAGGAGCGCAGAGACCGCGAGGGTTCATACGGTAAAAGCATTTCTGACAGATACGAAGGCCCAAGACCATTAAGACACTTAAAGACCATTAAAAGAACCTTAAAATCGATCCTAAAACATACGGGGAGCCAATGCAGTGATTCTAAGACCGGTGTAATGTGCTCCCGCCTCCTAGTCTTCATCAGGACACGAGCTGCTGAATTCTGTAGAAGCTGTAAACATGAGGTAGTCTTTTTGGGAAGACCAGAAAGCAGGGCATTACAATAATCAATTCTACTGGTGATAAAAGCATGCATTAGCGTCTCCGTATTGGCCCGAGAGAGAATCATTAGCAAAGGACTGAAAATCTCTAACATATCCGTAGTGGATGTTGCAATATCTGACCACTTCTGCATCTTCTTTGAAAGCATGATCCTGGCTAAACTATCCTATCAAAATAAGACCATAGTAAAAAAAATGTCCCCTTGTTGACAGCTCAGCTGAAATCTTTAAACAAATTTTCTGCTCTAACTCACCAAGTGACAGCAGCTCCTGAGCTATACTCCACTAGGGCCTGTAGTGAATTTGCCAACTTCTTCACTAAAAATATTATAGAAATCCCACCACCATTTTCATTCCCATGTAAAAATAATGCAGGAAAAATGTCAAATTTCAAAAAACTCTATCAATCACATCTTGATGAAATTATTCAACAGCTAAACTCCTCCTCTTGTTGCCTCGATATCTTACTCACACCTTTTATAAAGAAAGTCCTCCCTGTCATTAAGTTCGATCTGATGCAAATAATTAAAGCATCCCTCCAGTCTGGTGTCTTCCCCCAGGCCCTCAAACCCCTATTAAAGAAAAACAACCTAGATAATACATTGATGCAGAATTATAGGCCAATCTCTAATCTCCCATTCATCAGTAAGATTTTTGAAAAAGCTGTATCTCAACAGCTAACTACATTCCTGACAATGAACGACTCCTTAGATAATTTTCAATCTGGTTTTCGTGCCCATCACAGCACTGAGACTGCCCTAGTCAAAGTTTTCAATGACATCCGCATAAATACAGACAGCGGCAGAACCACAGTTCTGGTTCTGTTGGACCTCAGTGCAGCGTTTGACACTGTTGATCACAAAATATTACTGGAACGATAGGAGAGCTGGATCGGACTCACTGGTACAGCACTTCAATGGTTTGAGTCTTACCTCAAAAATAGGCAGTTCTTTGTGTCCATCGGAAATTTCTCATCAAAACAAACATAAATCACATGTGGGGTCCCCCAGGGCTCCATCCTGGGACCCCTACTGTTCAATATTTATATGCTCCCACTAACCCAGATTATAGCAGCCAATCAGATAAGTTACCATAACTATGCAGACGACACACATCTATACATTACATTGTCACCAGGTGACTTTGATTCTATCCAGACCTTAAATGAATGCATTGAACAAATCAACGACTGGATGTCCCGTAACTTTCTCCAGCTAAACAGAAACCAAACAGAAACAATTATTTTTGGACCTAAGGAGGAACGATCCAGAGTAAGCACACAGCTTCAGCTAATACAACTAAAACCGACTCATCAGGGCCGTAATCTAGGTGTAATAATGGACTCAGACCTGAACCTCCAGGGTCACATAAAGGCAATAACAAAGTCAGCCTTCTATCACCTGAAGAACATTTCTAGGATTAAAGGACTGATATCACAGAAGGACCTTGAAAAACAGATCCATGCGTTTATCTTTAGTCGGATTGATTACTGCAACAGCGTCCTCACAGGTCTACCTAAAAAAGCAATCAGACAACTGCAGCTGATCCAGAACGCTGCTGCCCGTGTTCTCACTGGAACTAGGAAAGTAGAACACATCACCCCAGTTCTTAAGTCCTTACACTGGCTCCCTGTAGCTCAGAGAATAGATTTTAAAATACTCCTACTAGTTTATAAATTACTGAACAGTTTAGCACCAAAGTATGTTGGAGATCTGCTGTCACTATACCAGCCCAGCAGACCACTCAGGTTCTCCATCTCAAGCTTACTTAACATTCCTAAAATTAGAACTAAACAAGGAGAAGCAGCTTTCAGCTTCTATGCTCCACAAATCTGGAACAAACTTCCAGAAGAATGCAAAAATGCTGAATTGTTAGGCTCTTTTAAATCAAAGATTAAAACTCTGCTATTCAGAGCGACCTTTGAGCCCTAAATTGCGCTTTCTGATCACTATTTGATTCTCGTGGTTTAAGTTTTATTCTTATTTTTGTATTTCCTTTTTAATCTATTGTGTTATATCTGTTTGTATTCTATATTCCATACATTTGTGTTTTATCTGTTTTTAATCTATATTGCATACATTTGTTCCTTAAATCATCTTTTCTTATTTATTGATTGTGTCTGTCTGTTAAACCTATATGTTTCTGTTTTTCTCTAACCATGCTTCTGTAACCATGTATTTGGTATCATTATGCCTGAATCATGTAAAGCACCTTGAATTGCCTTGTGTTGAAAGTGTGCTATAAAAATAAAATTGCCTTGCCTTTAAATGTGTTGTTGTCAACTAGTTGACATTTGTGTGCGCACTATTTGACGACTGCATATTCAATGCAAAATAGTGGGTGTGGCTGGACTGAGGAGAAGCTTTCCTATTGGCTGTTTTCGGCAGCTCCCCAGGGAAACCGGAAAAATGGGGAGAACGAGTCTTTCTGACAAATAATAATTGTAAAATATATATTTTTTTTCACTGTTGGAGAAGAATAGTATTTCGTCAAGAGCAGTGCCATAATCTGGATCATCATTTGATAAAATAAAATAAAAATAAAATAAAAAAACCACACAAAAAACCACACAGGCTGCACAAAAGGAACTTCAACTTCCCCCCAGAACAGAATCTTTATGCTCAACAGTCTCGGCGTCAGGGGAATAATTAGGGGGGCAATGCCCCCTCGTCCATATGCACGTGAACTGAAATGTGTGCTTGTCCCAGTAATAGTTTTGGAGTTGGGGCTGATGCCCAATTGTCTTCAAACTGACGTTTTGGGCTCCCAGACCCATTTTTCTTCTTACACACATCCTTAAGTTCTAAATACATATCTGTGGAAATCTTTTTAAAAATGATTTCTTATCTGTGTGTGTATTATTTTTTCCCCATTTAAAATGATGTGCACTTATCACCTGTATTTAATTTCAGCAATTAAAAAACACGTTTTAATTGAACTCATACTTTTAAAATTGTTGTTTTGTTCTATTCAATATTACAGCATTTTAAACATCAATGCTCAGTCTTCATGAGTCTGAGGCTCTCTGTTTGAAGAACATCCAATTATATCAAATGTCCCTCCTCCTTTATTTACATAAAATGTAATTAGTTAACATGTTGGACTCAAAAAACCCACTTGTTAAAGACTGTACACTTCGTGTGCAGGGCTGGAAACTGTTGGAGAACTGTAGGAGTGAGTTTTTTTGTTGTTGTTTTTTATTTTGAGGGGGGGCGGTGTCAACAGCATGTGCTGTCTGAAGAACAATAGGTTTTGCAAAGGTTTAGCAAGCGAGTTCGGCAAGACACGCAACCTACCTTATGGGACTATGTGGTTTCATGCAGAATGAAAAAAAGCCTGATGACAGTCTGAAGATATCGGACTAAGTTGTGCTGATTAAACAAATTTAAACTAAGCAGTTGCTTAGGGCCCCTAAACCCATCCAGTGCCCCCATAAATGCTGAAATTGAACAAAGACTACAGATGTTATGTTAGGGAAAAATAATAATGTATTATTATTTTCTTAGGGTGTCTTTCCTTTAGGACATAGTTCAAAATGTAGTTTTTAAATGTCATTTGGTTTCAACCATATGTTCCTTTGTATACACCCTGTTCTTTTAAGATGCTAATGAAGTTTGACCAAATAAAGAGAGACTGCAGTGGGAGGGCCTTTTGAGACCAGGAGACAGAGCTGTGAGACCAGGAGACAGAGCTGTGAGACCAGGAGACAGAGCTGTGTGATCAGGAAACTGAGCTGGGAGACTGTCTGAGAAGCTGAGAGGAGAACAGACACACGGTCAACCAGAGCATCTTCCTGGTCTCCCACTGCAGAACTTTATTCTATCTCCCACTGCAGAGCTCATTTAACTTCAATTTCTCTCCGACCCCTGTGTGTGATTCTTTCTAGGTTAAACCACTATTTTTTACCCTAACATGTTATAATGTATGAAAATGTGAATATAACTCAATTTGATTTAGTTTTGTTTCTGTGTAGATTGTGAAATAATTAAACTGTTTACATTTCTGTGAAGTAACTAAGCAAGTTTCTTTTTAACTAATTATTTTATCAGTAATTTTTCAAATTAAAATTCTCTTTGTTTAAATCCTTTAAATTGTGCAAAAATATTTGGATTAAATACATGTAAAGGAATAAAAATGTAGTTGGTGTACTTTTTAATTTAGAAAGACATATTAATTATATTAAAAAAATTGAATTAAATTAAAATATAAATTTACTTTTTAATATTAATTGTTTGATTGTTGTGTTACCATTGTGACAATCTGATGCTTTAGTTTAACCTTTCTATTTTGTTTGAGTTTCATATTTGCTCGGCTAATATTGATTACCTCTGATTGATTTTTAGGATCAGGCAAATAAACTAATTTCCCAGTTTGAAACAAATCTTGATTAAAATGCTGTTATTGTGGGTATAGGTTTTTATAAGAAAGCGGGGCCCACTGAGTCAAAATCTGCTTAAGGCCCAATAAGAGCTTGGGCCGGCACTGCACCTTGGATCTTATATCGCCAAAATCCACTCACACCCCCGCACCAGGGTAACATTAAAAGGGAACCAGCACAACCATCCAAAAACATCTGACTACCAAAGCTAATTTTTAGAATCATAATAGATGCCATCTTTGCACTACTCACGGACAGAGAGAGTTCCTCGCTCTCTAGCTGCTTAATCAGGCCTGCAGAATTCCTGATCTTCCTAGGCCTGTGCCCGTATCCACCTGTCGTCGACAATCCTGGCGCGCACACACAGGCCAGCACAAGGATGGCAAACTAGATGTCTACAGCCCAAGGCTTCTGTTGCACCAAGCCACACCACAGGAAGGAGCTACTCCTCAATGGCCTGGCAGGGTGACAACTATCTGCTTAATTCCTACTTGTTCACTAGTAGAAATGTTTTGAAAGCTTACTAGTTGCCAATTAGTAACTGCCAAATAATTCACTAGTAGACACATTTTCAGTCTTACTAGTGAACTAGTTGGCACTAAAAATATTAACTAGTCAACTAGTAGAGTGCAAAATATGTACCAGCCGACTAGTGGACCATATTCGTTTATA
Source organism: Apricaphanius iberus (assembly GCA_028564705.1). Classification (NCBI taxonomy): domain Eukaryota; kingdom Metazoa; phylum Chordata; class Actinopteri; order Cyprinodontiformes; family Aphaniidae; genus Apricaphanius; species Apricaphanius iberus. The sequence goes on along the minus strand of JAPXFQ010000043.1, from coordinate 237,466 downwards.
CTAGTGAACTAGTAGGATGCAGTTTGGCTTACTAGTAAACTAGTATGCTCTTAAAAGCGCACTAGTCAACTAGTTGATCTCTAGTTTACTAGGTGACTTTTAAAATCTGCACTATTACACTAGTACTGCCTAAAATGTCTACTAGTCGACTAGTTGAATGTTTTTAGGTGCACTAGTTAACTAGTAATGTTTATTTTGGTGCACTAGTAAACTAGTAAGCGTCCACAAGGTAAACTAGTGAACTATTGAGACATGTGTGTCTTAATGTAAACTATATATATTTTTTTTACTAGTAAGACATTTTGGCCAACATGTTGACGACATGTAGGACATAATTATAGAGCTACGGGAGTTGAAGTCACTTCTCCCAGCAAATTTGCGATTGGCTGACAGTGGTTACATCTTATCCATTGTCTATGTCACAGGCACGGTTTCACAGAGACACCCTGGCTCTCTCAGACACACTCACCCCGCGGCGAGTCGAGCTCATCTTGTGTGCTACAGTCTACGGTGCTACGTGAGCACACAGAAGCATACTAAGAGAAACAGAGGAAGCTAAAATCCATAGATCACCCTTTGGAGGACCACAACGTCGAAGTGGTTTAAAGCCATAAGTTATAACCTATGTTTTAAACACACAATGAATAAGGAAACAAAAGCTGAGGTAGTTCCCTCTACGTTGGAGAACGTTGGATTATTGCAATGAAACGCGCTGAAGTTTCAAGGAGCTGAAGTGGCCTAGCCAGTTTCCAGTCCTCAATTCAACACAGAATCTGTTGAAGATCAGCATGGAAAAATGGGCCATAATAGCTATAAACAGCTAGTGTGTACAAACTAAATGAAAATTCACAGAAAATGTGCCAATAACTCTGTCATTTGCAGCCAAGGTTACCTTACAAGAAATAAAGGCAAACCTTTATTATTGACCAAACAATTATTTTCACACCATTTTACAAAGAAATTCTTTAAAAATCTTAGAATGTAATACCTTGAATTATTTCACTCATTCTTTCTCTAACAGCTGAAGAGGACCTCTCTCATCTTTTTAAATGGAACAGCTTGCACAATTGGAGGCTGCCAAATACTTTTTTGTCCTGCTGTAGCTGATTATACAGGCTACACTTTGATTGTTGTGGCTCTGCTTGTGTACAGAGTTAATCAGGCATGCAAGTTACCCAAGAAAATCTCAGCAGCACCAGAAAGAACAAAAGACTCTTAATTATAACATGTATTTTTTAGTGTGCATCCTTTAATCTATAACAATAACAATTAGGACTTCATATTAGACCTGCTATATTGAATACAGTTGTCCCTCACTAACGCGGTTCATCTTTTGCTGTTTCACATTTTTTGTAGTTTAATTTTACATGGTTATTTACGGTGTACTAACGCATATTGTGTTATGCATCCTCATTGATTGGAGGCAATTGTCAATCTCCTTCGTGTCGTATCTCTTGCACTCGTCATATGTAGCAGGTCTGTTTATAAGAACATTCTCGTACAAAAGAAAAAGACAGCATAAACCACTACCCATAACTACGTTCCTCACTCATAAAAAGAAACTTGCACTGAGGCCTCAGTAGAAAAAGACCCAAACAGAGCATGTACCATAAAACGACGGCATATTAATACTTTCATGTTTTAAAATCTACGTAGGTTTGAACTTTGAGAGTATTTAAACTAGTGAGAAATGTGAGAGAATGTTAATGTATGTCTGATAAATTGTATTAAGTGTGTGGAGAAGGGTTTTACAGCCTTAAAACATATATAATCATTGTAAACTAAAAAGATGATTACATTCTGAAGTTTGCCTGTTGCAGGTTATTTTTAGAACAGAACCCCTGCAATAAAAGAGGGACCACTGTACTGTTCAGGGATATTTGGTTCTGTACATAATTTGCGTTAGCAAAGTTCTATTGAAATTCACAAGTAGAAATACTAAATACCCAAAATACTAATTTCCTCCCTTCATACTGAGCCAGGCACACAACTTCTCCTTCACTGTCACTTTTTTTGCATACCATATAGCATGCATCCACCGTAACTTGTTTGTCGAGCGTTATTTCAGCATAGGGGTAAAGAGAAGCCTTTGGAAGAGCAGTTGACAGTGGTGCCAGCCACCCCAGCACTGTGACAAGATTACATCTACACTCAATTCAATTAGAAGCCCAATCTAGTCACCATTCCCCCCTTCAGGGTCTACATAATCATAACAGATGGCTCTCTGTGAGACACCCGCCATCTTTCACCTCCAAAAGGCCTGAAGAGGAGTAGAGCTGGAGTACTCATCTTAGCTCAGCAGAGGATCATTCTCAGAGTTATTCATTGATGTTGCAGAAAATATTTTTTGTAGCGCACGATCTGTGGTTTAAAAATGACATTTTGAATAATTATTTGCAAAAACAAAAATGACAACAGTTATTTTATATCACATACACCTGGAACTTCTCTCCAGTTTATTTGTTTTATTCCTAAGTGTAAAATGTTGAGGCTATTAAAACGTTTTGTTAGGAGTCTAGGGTGTTTGTCTGTGTTTTTCAGTTTGTTATTGTCTGTGCGCTTCCTGCCCTTTCTCTTTGTTTCAGGAGAGGGGTCAGGGGTCCTGGATGAGCTTTGGAGATGTTAATCAAGCCGAGGGCGGAGCCTGGCTGCTGCTCCTTCTCAGGTGCGACTGAGGTGTTAAAGCTCTATGGTAGAACCACTGGTCCTCCGTGTTACCTCTTGTGATTTTATACGTGTTCCTTGTGATCAATCTACTTCTGTGTGTTCCTACCAAGGTGTTACTAACTTAAAACTCCTTGTGATCTGTTCTCCACCTTTTCCAGAAGATCTGGTTATCTTTCCATGTCAGACCACCTTCGCACTCCAAGTTCTTCCGTGGGCCATGCTCTATCTCAATGCTCTGCCTGCCCTCCCTCCAAGCTCACTTCTCGCCCCTGGATTCCACCATCTTCTTGTTATCAAAAACTCAGCAGGGAAGTCTCCCGGACTCTTAGCATTTCCTCCCTGGCGCTCAATCAGCCATCCATCAAGGAAGCCTCACCGGATTTCTTTCAAATAGTTGATCTCCATAAGACCAGGCTTAAAACGTTCCTTTTTGATCAAGCCTATAATTAGAATGGCTTACGAATCTTGAGCTATCTTTGTGGTTATGCTGCTATAGGCTTAGACTGTTGGAAATACTGACAGTTTTTCTTCTCTTCTACTTTTCTCTTCTACTACTTGTCAGATTTATTTGTAGTTATTTTGGCTGTTAACCTTGTTTTTTCTAAGTGTTTATCTCTATTAAAGCTACACCTGGTCTGGTATCCTCCTCAGCTACAATGATGATTCTGATGATGCTCCTAGTGACTGAACATCCTCCATGTGCTGTTATCAATGTTTTATTTTCTTTAATATAGTAATAAATAAAATAAATATAGAAATAAATACAATACTTACAAACTTTAGGGAAGGCAAGGCAGTTTTATTTGTATAGCACACTTGCTTCTCAGTAAATGTATGTGTAATGATATCAGAAAAGTAATCTACTCATGCAACTACATAAAAGCAAATTAATCCACAAATCACTTCACATAAATTAGTCCACTAATCAATCAAATATAATTTATAAAGCACTTTTCATACAAAAGATGCACTTCAAAATTATTTACAGATTAAAAATGACAAGACATACCTAGGAGCAATACAAAAAGTACTTTAAAATAGACAAAAAGGAAAATGGGCCGAATACAGGTAAGGTAAAGAAACGCCATCAAGGGAGCCATCTGCTGCACCAGCATCAGCGGATCAAGAGCAACAACCAAAGCACTGAACTAGAGCACCCAAAGGAGAGAAGGCCAAGACCCCCACCTCCAACTAGGCATTACCTGGAAATAGAGTGCGGATAGGGCCGCATTTTTCTGTCCGAGCCCGACCCGCATATGACAGAGCAGTGACCGCACCCGACCCAAGCCTGACAGCCATTAAGATATTTGCTCACGGTTAATAAACTGAGGGTACTGATTCTTCCACCTAAAAATACTTTCTGCACCTAACCCCGGCTGGGCTCCTCTGGTCCAGACTGGGACTTTTTTCCCAAAAGAACATTATGCAGAGTTGTGGGTCTGAGAGGGCGTACAAGGTGCTGCTGAAGCTGCCATGGTTAAAAAATTATCTCACCTGCTGTGACTTGAAGTCAAGGGAATTGTTTTATTTAATTTAAATCCTCTTAATATATGTGATCTTATCTTAATTTTTTTATGTCAACAATAATTTAGTTTTTCAAATTTTGCTGTCAGTTTTGAAAGGGTAAACGTGCAAGATGCCCTGCAGTCAGTATAAACAAACCTCTTATTTTAATTAATAAAAAAGTAAATAAATAAATATCCCCCCTCTGATTTTTTTTCACAAATCGTAGACTGCTAATGCTCTGCTAGACCCTCGATGGAGGTAGAGGTTTTCACCCTCCCTCCTTTGATGTGTCCAAGCCTGACCCAAACCCGAGCGTCCTTTCTAAATATCTGTTCGAACCCGGCCCGTCCCATCGATTACTATCGGGTACTGTCGAATCGGTATCCGTCCTCTACCTAGAAAGCACCCTGGTAGGTATAGCCAACTACAGCCACAGGGGCAGGGGCTCCCACAGAGGAATCACTGGATAAAATAACAGGTTTAAATATGAAAATAACAGGGGATAATATGATACAACTAAGTAGTAAAACGATGGTAGAATATAAACAGGTAAAACATGCAAAGCAATTAATCACACTAATAAATAATAATCAGTTAAAAGCTAGGCTAAAAAGGTGAATCTAGAGCCTACTCTTAAAAACATGAACATTCTCTGCGACCCTGAGGTCCTCCAGCAGCCTGTTCCAGAGGTGAGGGCCATACTGCTGGAAAGACACCTTGCCATGAGCATGTGTCCTGACTTTAGGGATGCAGGGCCATGCAGAGACCTTGAGAGGGGCAGGTGTTCAGAGTTCAAAAAGGGGCACACATAGCAAGATTTTAAAACAGCTTACAACAACATAACTTAGTGTATCATACTTAATAGCAACAACCAATATCGATCAATAGTATAATACAGTATCACAACATACCAACGTCATCAGTAGGGGACCATGAGAAGCCAAAGTAGCCTGTTTTTTATTTGAAGAGGTGCAATTTTGCTGTTCAGACGCTGCTGCTGGGATGTGTTGATCAAACACAAACATTAAAAAGACCATATAATAGCTGATAACTGATTAAACAAGTTTTATAAACTGCATAATGGAATAAATAATTTTGAAGCTATTTCTCACTACATAAACCCTCATATTTGACTGAATAACTCAGGTCCAACTCAGATGTAGCATTAAAGGAATTTCCCATCCCTAAGTAAAAATATGTCTGCTGCCATTTCTTCAAAGTTAGATGTGATTAAAACAGCATTTTGTAACCAGCCCAGTAATTCCACTGATCTGGCAGTAGTCTGTTTGCTTTAGCTTAGCATATAAGTGAACAGGAACTACTAGCAGGCAACTTTTTTCTTAGGGGTGGAAAATTAGATCAAAACAGCTTTATAAAAGCGCTAGCTACTCTGATGGATTGGATTTTTTAAAATTAATTTGATATCTTCAGCACAAAGCATTGAGGTAAAATATTAATAAAAAATTATTATACAGTTTATAAAAATAATGCATATTTATTTGGATATGTTTTATTAACATTTTCACATGCATAAATATACATTTTGGGACGTTTTAATTTATCAAATTGTGGCATGTTGTGCTTTTGGAATGTTGTGCATTATGGAACACCAAAGTGCTCAAAATTAAATAAAGAAATAAATATATAACGTGACAGTGAAATTATGAATAAAACTAATCTCAAGTCCTACCCGCTGATTCTGATTGGCAGATGTACTCATTTATCTCAAAAACATCATTTTAAAATAAATATCATTGGGAAAAAGTAACTTCTTGAAAAAGTTTTTTTTAAAGAAACACTAGTGGAAATCAATTAAAATGGCTAAAAATTATATGTATTAGAAGAAATGTGCTGTTGAATTGTCAAAAATGAAAACCATTTCATACTTATAAGGTAAGAATTGTATATGAATTCATTTCTCAGTAGATCTGAAAGCAATTCTGCAAGCAAATAAAACAAAGTTTTATGTAAACTTAAAATCAAGACTATATTTTCCTTCACAAACAGGTCTACTTTTTATATTCTTGACCATACATTGATAGTAGAAGGGACCAGTCCTGTATTTGATGGGTTAGAGAATGTGTAATAAAACAGCTCAACTCACTGACAGCTGAATTCAAGTACATGCGGCTCTGAAGCCCTGCCCCTCATGGGCGTGAATGAAGTGAAATGAGTATCAGCTGAATGAAGCTGAAAAGCAGCACCACTGAAAAAATATTGGGTTTGAAAAGAAAGATTGGCATTGAAGAAAAAATATTAAAGTGTGAAGACTTGATTGTAACTGAGTTAATTGTTTTAATAAATATATTTTGAGTTTCTTTGAAAAAAATGTTCACTTAAATTTTTTGTTTCACTTTCAATAGAGATATTTCCACTATTTTTATTTCAGATTAAAATTAAGATTTTCAGTTACAATTGTATTTTTCAATGACAATTTTTATTATAATTTTCAATATTTCTTTTCAGTTTCATCATAAGCTGATATTGTCCTGATCCCACATAAACGCACCTTAAGTATTTACATATATGGGCAGCAGTGGCTCACCAACAGGCCAGAGCAGAGCTGCACATCCAGGAAACCTGTCAAGAAGCAGCCAAAAAGCACAAAAAAACAACAAAAAACATTGCAGTTTTTACAAGCAAGATGTAAGCTGAGTTGTGTTGTTGTATGCAGGTAATATTAGCAAAATGAAGCCTAGTAACCTGCATGTCAATATGTAATGTTAAGCTGGTTAACAGTACTGTTACTTGTATTATTTCCCTTGTTAGTTAGTTCATGCTAGGAATAAACCAAATTATCTTTTATTTCTGTGCAGAACTTTACTGCTTCCCACATAATTGGAAAACTTCTATTGGTACAATAAACAGAGCACTGTCAGGGATGGTCTGCTCAGGTGGAAGGAGAATATAAGCTGATGAGAAAAATATATATATATATAAATAGCAGAAGAGGGTTTTCAAGGTTAATTTCCAAGGTAATCTAACTAATACTCATCCTTATTCCAATTTAAAATTATGCCTTTTGCATTTGTACTAATCTTTAATGCACCAATACTAAAGATCAGAGGGGGAGGGAGGAGAAAGAAGACCAGAGGCCAGCAGCAGGTATGATGATGCAAGTCTTGCATAGGTTAGGAGAAATAAGAACATGTTATCAGGACTGGGTTTTTACAGATATAGCATTCTCACTCCAAAATATATTTTGTCTACATTCCAATTTGTAGTCCATCAGGGTCAGAAATCCTGAACCTTCTTTTAATATTCTCCCATCACCCCAGATAGTTTGTAGATAGTAAATCTAGCAAACTAGATAATGTTTGTTCTGGTAATTGATATCAGTAAGTTTGATAACTTGTAAAAAATGTGTCTTCTAAAGAGTTGATTGGTCATCCTTATTTGTTATTTACTGTGATTTGTTGAAGCCAGTGCATGAACTCAAACCTTCCTTCTTCAACCTGTAGTGGTTAAATATTTTCTGATATACACCAGCAGCCAATTAAGACTGACATTTGAGCCAAGTTATTTGTTTCTACTGAGCGGGGTTGTTCCCTGTAACTTTTCATTTTATTAATTGTAAAAGTAATTTATTTTTCAACCACTATTTATATTGCTGATAACTAAGCAAACACACTCATTGTGCAACAGCGATTAAAATGGTTCTTTGGCCATTGAGGAATTTATCCTCCTAACTTTTGAGATGATGGTTATGTGCCTGGGTGGACCTCGGTAATTTTGAAACTCTGGATACAGCCTTGCCGCCAAATGTAACAATAGTCAATATGGCAAAAACAGTATTACTTTAGTATCATCATAACAAAAGATGTGTACATAAAAGTGATGTTCTATGTCTCCCTGTGCATTTGCAAACTTCAATCTGGCTTTTTAGGTTGCTTTTGGTATAATGGCTTTCTCCTTGCTAAGTTACCTGGTTGGTCCCGGACACATTTCTCTGTGGATACCAACTTCAGCTAGCATCTTTAGAGGGTATTTTGGCTTTTACTCTAGGGTCGATTTGCACATCTTGGGTCAAAACACATATCTCTGGGAACCAGAACCGGTCTCCTTCCTTGGCGGTATAATGGTTGGGCACTCCCATCATGTCAGTGCTTGCATATAATTGTGTGAACAGGTAAGTCTTCAAGCAGACGTTGATAGTGGCCAGGACATTTCTTACCTCTTTATCACAGTTCTCTGCCAGGGGAAAGGTATTATGGGATTAAACGTTTTCAACTTGTCCATACTAACCAAGCCCAGTTTAAAGTTCTGAAGCCCAGTTTTGACAAATAACCTAATAGCACAGATGATGTGTTGAGGACAAGCTGAAGATATCATAAACTACGGCTGGGAGAGAAGGAAACTATAGTTGTTTTTTGTAAAGATTTGGTGGCCACAGCAGGCTTTATTTAAAGTAGACAGTACAGAGATGGTGAGAGGAATTTGGGTAATTTGAGAAATTCCTGGGGTGAGAGTCAAACCCAAAATGACCAGTTTGAAGATTAAGGCCTCTGAACATTTTGACCTAAACTTGCTTTAAACCTTTACACAAATTTATCTATGACCTGCCTGCTGTGTTCCTTGAGTCCGTCTCAGTCATTGTGTCTTTGGATAAGACCGTCACTCTCCTCACCTCCTGGTGATGGTCAGAGATGACAGTGATTGAATGGCCTTCCCGGCTTCTGTTAGTGTGCCCCTCTGCAGCTGTGGCTACAATCTAGCTTACCATCATCAGTGTGTGAATATGTGCATGACTGTGTAAATGACCAAATGTAGTGTTAAGCACCTTGGGGTCCTTAGGACTAGATTAAGTGCTACACAAGCACAAGCAATTAAACTATTTTTTTTTTTTTACAATTTCTTGTTCTTCATTATGATGTTTGTTCTCTCTGAGGCCAGTGAAAATACAGAAATATGGCAAATTAAGACATTTTTAGAGACAGTTTGTTGTTGAGACAACTTTTTTTTAAATGAATGCCAAGTATTCATCTTTTTAATAACTTTGTACAATTGATATTGGTCTATCACATTAAAGTATTTAAAAATATATCCAAGTTTGTGGTTTTAGCTTGACAAAATGCTGAATAGCTTAAAAGAAAAGAATACATTTGCAAAGCAGTGAACACAATCTCTTCATTTCATTTTAACCTGAAAACTCACCACTATTTCTGCAGACAGATTAATTATTTTGTGCCTCCTCTCATTCTTTTAGTTTGCACAGCAAGACTTGAAAAGCAGCAGAAAACGGTTAAGACTTTATCAAAATATAACACTGTGTTGAGTGGCTGCATGAAAACACTTTGACTTTTAGCATGTGACGGCAATCAAATTTCTCCTGCTGAGAGGGAAGTTAGTACCAAAGTGCCTCTCGGTGTACACAAAAACCGCTGATAAAAAGACCTGCTCTCGTTTTGATGAGATGAAAACGAGCAGAGAGAAAAAAAACGAAAGCAAGTTTTTCAAACACAAGGCACTGTAGTGATTACTCAAGCGTTGTTCGTTTAACAGAGCATCTTTTTATTTTGCTTTCTGATTTGGCCAACTACCATCAGACTTGTCAAATTATAGCTAAAGACAATATCTAAACCATTATATCAATACGCATATTACATCTTTATACATGGCATTTATTTCTGTTTTAAACCTGAAAATAACTCTTCAACATTAAAGTCAGCAAGGATTTTTTTCTGGAATTTTATTGATGCTTGTGTGTATGTTTCCTGGCTGTGATCAAAGGATCTTGCTCCCAACCATGTGCTGATCTAAGCTGGTCCTGACAGAAAAGTAAAGTCCCAATAATGTCCTGGGGTCTCCTAACATGGCAGCCTTTGAATTCTGTCACAGATAACACATCAGATTATATGCCTCTCCCGAGTCACTTTTAAGTTGACTGTGCTTCAGAACTTCAAATCTTTCAATCTGACTGCACACATATCTTGCAGAGGTGAATTGTGCTATCAGCTACTCTATCTTACTGTGTTTTTTCTATTTGCAAAGAGATGAGGGAAACTTTTATAGAGAATGCTCTGCAGGATGGCAGAGAAAACGTGCAACAGACTTCTTATCAGACATCATACTTGTCCATGTATTGATAATTCAGGTTATAGTGACCCCAAAAACGTGGACAAAAAAAAAAATCAGGATTACTGAAGTATAGATTCAATAAAAGGCCTTTCTCTGGAAAGTATCAAAAGTGATTTTTCACCCATTTTCCAATTTGTGAGGTCAGATCGTCTTGAAGGTAACATATCAATTCATTGCAATTTACGATCCTTTACTTAATAAATAAGTAGGTTATTATCTTTTATAATGCTTTTATGGCTGCAATTTTAAATCTTTGTGTGCCAATGGCAGGGGCGTAACAATCATCTCCGAAGTGATGGGGACACATTTTTCAGTGTTTGATCTTCCTCTCGAATTCAATTGCACCTTTTCTCAGTGGCTAGAGAACCATTAAAATCACTGTTGCACAATAAGTGGCTTAGCTGTGGCTTATTAATAGTGATTCAAAGACAATCATCGACCATTATTACATTATCATTACTTTTAATAAAATTAAAAGTTATGGGCAACACTTGCTCAGTATGAACAAATAACTAAATATATCAGATGAATGTTGGTGTCAATCTGAAAATAATTAACAACTACAGGTTAATGAAAGACCTTTTAAGTTTACACACTTGCCTCTACAAATCACAATGAATGTGTGTGAATGTGAATAACCTATTCAGAATAAACAATGCACAGGCTGCAAAACTGATTAACAGGTCAAACTTTAAAAATTAGAATAAAAGTCGTTTTATTTCAGTAATTCAACTTAAAAGGTCAAACTAATATATGATATAGACTCAATTCATACAAAGTGGGATATTTCGATCCTTTATTTTTTTACGAGTATGGCTTACATCTTGTAAAACCCCAAATTCAAAATCTCAGAAAATTAGAAGATTGTGAAAAGGCTTGATATTTTAGGCTCAAAGTTTCACACTCTAATCAGCTAAGTAATCTAAAACACCTGCAAATAGTTCCTGACCCTTTAAAAGGTTTGTCAGTCTGGTTTAGTAGAAACCACAGTCATAGGAAAAACTGCTGACCTGACAGTAGAAAGAAACCCATCATTGGTACCTTCCATAAGAAAGGAAAACCTCTAAAGTCCATTGCAAAAGAAGTTAGATGTTTCAAATGTGCTGTATGAAATCACATTAATAGAAAGTTATGTGGAATTAAAAGCGTGAATGAAAAAAGGTGCACAAGCAGTTGGGATGACCGCAGCCTGGAGAGGAGTGTGAGGAAAAGAAAATTCAAAAGTTTCGGGGACCTTCACAAGGAGTGGAGTTATTTTTCAAAAGCCACCACCAAATGTAACTTATTAAAATTGTTATCTTTTCTTGATACTAATGTTATTATTCTTTCTATCCAGCCCAATTATCAACACCAGCTTATCTTTGCAGTCTTTCGGGAGACAGGCTGGTGCCTACCTCCAGTGGTCATTGCAAGATGGGTGGGGTACAAACTGGACTGGTTGTGGTGGTACATTTCTATTCAATATTTCACTCTAATTATTGTTTTATATCAATTACAAATGACAAAAAGGCATATTGTATTTCATTATATTTGCTAACTGCTTTTTCAGATCAGCAAAATCTGCATGTTCTTGGGACAATGGCAGTAATCCTACAATGAAATGTAGATGTGATTTGTTGTAGTCCAACAACAACAAAAAAAACAATTATCATGTTTGGATTTAGCTTCTTGACCCACATGCAGAATACCACTTGCAAGACCAGTTAAAAGTTTAACTGTTTTACTCATAATGAAATGGGAAGGATGATGACCTTGGGAACCAGGAACACTGGTCAAAGGAATGGAAAGGAGATTAGCTGAAAGGGAAGCAGTCCAAAGTTAAGGTCGAAGGAGGAGCATGGTGGAGCTTGGAGCATGAGGCCTGATAGACGTGGGGGAAATCCAAGGCTTCCCGAGAAGCTGGTGTCTGAACACGAGGCAAATGAGACGAGGAGTAGCATTGGAAGGAGCTCAGAGAAGATTAGTAGATTAGTTTCAAAGACAATGAGGAGACACTGGAAGACACATGGAGGACTTGAGGTTACCATAGGTTGACAACACTCAGGCACTGAGGATCTGCCAGTCTACTCCTTTTATCCACAGCCGGTGATGAGCTCAATTAGCTATAGATGGTAGGTGCAGCCAGCAGAAACTCCACCCTCCAATCTAGAAGGTTCCTTAGCTCATTCAGGTGGAGACTCTCCAGAAGACAGGAAGCAGACAAACCAACAGAAACACAGACCACAATCCTGAGACTCCCAACAATGACATTTCTTTGATTTTTTGTGAAAATATGAATTGCTTTTATTGTTGTTGTCCTTGATCCAACCATTTTTTTGGGTTTATGCTTTTGTTTTGTTTTCATTTTATTTATTAAAGATGAAAAGATTTAAGAGCTGCACTCTCTTAAGTAAACAAACTGACTGCATCAGCAGCCTTTATGTTGTCAAGAATAGAAGGGAAGCAAGATGTGTTATAAACATAAATTTAGTTGTGCAGAAAATTCAAGAAATTCGTTACAGGTCAGGAAAAGTGGGTGAGAGCAACGTTCAATGTTCTTTGGTGGAAATACAAGCTCTCTTATTCCTTTTCATTCACTTTTAAAAAACAGTATCCTTCTATATCTCTTAATTTCTCTTGCTTTCATCAACTCTGTTTGATCACAACATTTACAATGACATGACATCATTGTTAATTAGATAAGTCCTTTCTGAGTAATAAGGCTATGCAAGGAATACACTTTTACAACAAAATTATCAAGAAAATAAACTCCTACTTTGCTGTTCTGCATTTGACGGCAGCTGGGAAAGACTCGCCTTGATAAAGCTTGTCAGAGGAGTGAAGCTGCACCAGTCTGCAGCCAGGTGCAGTTGCACTTTTTCGAGCCAAGTCCTGTCTCTATGAAAATGATTGTTGAACGTGTAACACAGAAACCAGTCGAGGTTGCAACATTTTCCTCTAATAATTTCCCCCCCTCTTGGTCATGATATCACACTCCCTCTTAGAGGGGCCTGACCCAAATTTTAATAATCGCTTGACTAAAGCTGCAGTAAAAACACACATTTAATGCTTGCTCATTTTTCCTTTACACTTGTTTAGAGCTGTGTAAATTATTATCATTTATGGATAGTAAAAATTATAAAACTTAATTATTTAGTATGGCGAGTGTCAAACCTCTACACCTATTTTTTTTGCTTGTGTGGATATGTCAACCATTTGTGTGAAAAACCATAAACTCAAAATACAGTTTTTAAATAATTGCATTTATTTTGAAAAGAAATCTATTAAAACCAGCCTAGGACTAGTTTGAGACAATGGTTTACAGCAGAGTTTGTGCTACAATCTGGATCTTACCCCTCCTTTCCATCGGATGCGTCAACAGCATGTTACAGCAGCAGCACGTCATACGCTGCTGTTAGCCACCGCTGTAATCAATATAATCCTTTCCACTGGAGGCGAAAGCAGCACGAGTTTGCCCCGTCACAGGAGCATCATGTCGCAGCACTTTTCTAAATATACGCGGCAGTCCTATTTTCTACGCACTACGCCTGTGAAACGTGTAAATTTCAATATTTTGGATAGGGGAAGACAGGAAATCAGACGGCTTGGCATCCGGAAACAAACAAAGGTGCTTCTTTCCGGTAGCTTTACTTTACTACCTTTGCGGCCCCGTGAGAAGTCAGTAGGTCGCGGCACCTCGGATCGCCACTATCATTATTCTTTTGAACTTCGAGGGATTTTGTATATTCTCTTACATAACATAACCTTATTGGTGAATATAAAATGGACAGAAAATAAAACACAGACCTTTTGGAGCCATGTTGTAGTCTTTTTCCTGCTTGTTGTTGCGTTTACTGACGAACCCACACGTGATTTTGCTGATCTCACATGATTTCAGGCTCTCTAGGTGACAGCTGCTTTCCTGCTGCTACATGCTGCTGACGCCCCCGGTGCAAAGGGCCAAGCAGCAGAATACACGAGTAAAACGTGCTGCTCCTGTAACGTGCTGCTGACACATCCAGTGGAAAGCCCTGCTTAATGATCTTTCTGTACCAATAGCCTAATGTTGGCTTTCAGTGTCAATGTAAAACTAGACAAAATAGTCTGGCTTCAACTTTTATTTTTAGTAGTTTAGGTCACTGAAACTGGGCTTTTGGTGAAAAGAAAATTCATAAGGGAACTTCAACTCATTCAAAATGTTCACAAGCACTATAGAAACTGATTATATCACATTGGTTATTAAAATCACAACCCTTGCTTCCTGTTTGTCAACGAATAACTTGTGAAATTTGGCTATTGAACTATATACTATATGATCATATGAGCTATATGATACTACTATTTGATTTCTGAATTTGAATCCCACTACCAAGTTGCATTCCAGAACAGCCTCACCGCCCTCCCAGCCGCTCTTTCTAAGCCCATCTCAACAATTGTGCATGCGCCTCACCTGTGTTGTGACAGTGGGTCAAAGACGAAAGCAGCAAGGACTACTCGAGCATCACCCAGTTGTATTTTTAATGGACATTTCAGAGGCGAGCAAGTTCTTTATGACCCATGCTCTCTTCCAATATGGCCCAATCTTCACCGGTTTGCGCAATGTATATGTAAGTTGACTGACAGCCGACCAGGTGGAAACTCGAATTCTACTGGCTAAAAAAATTTGCCAGTCAGTGTGAAATGCATAGGGGTCTTGTGGAGCACTGACTTTTTATCATATTATTAACCCCCCCATCATTTCAAACATGTCTAAAAATTTGATACATGAATATATTCTATAGACTGCAGCTTTGATTGTCAGATGAAGTGTTGAAAAAACTGTTCTACACAATCCAGCATTAAAATTCCCAAAGAGGTATTGCAGTACAGAACTGTGTTATTTAGTTAAAGGACATGGAGAAACCCTAATCCTGTGTTTAATGATATTCACTGACCACTTGGAAGACTTTCTTTTGATTAATGTGCAATGCTCCTCTGCACCACTGTCCATGCTTGACCTTAATGTCAGCTCATTATCAGCTTAATTGAAAGCAGAAAGTCCAAGTTGAATCCCTTGACCATACACAGCTTTAAGGATATGTGAGCAAGGTCCTACGCCATGAACACAGACTCACAGACGCAGAGACACGCACACGCACACACACACACACACAGTACTTGTTCAGACTAATTCCTCTTTGCCTCACAGTTGGAGGTTTGAAGAAGCACCCTCATTATTAAGCCATATGTGTGTCTGTGTGTGTGTGCAGAACGTTAGCTGAAGAAAATAGTCTATCAAAACTGACCAAAGCCACAGTTCACGTTTATGCAGTACAGCATAATGTCTGTCATTGATTAAACCTAATGCGATATCGAATGAATTTTTCAACCAAGTCATTTAGGATCCAACTAAATAAATCAAATTGTCATGTGTATTTAGGTTTTAAGCTAGGAAGCCTAAAATAATTCAGCAAAGGATGACCTAAACAGGATCCTTTCTTTTAGTCAAAGAACCCATGCAGCCTTATCTAGGGCTGAAACTGACCTTCCAGTGAACGTGCAGACTCCCCGGGAGGCTGTCATCTAACTTTTTGACAAAGTACCATTGGCCTGGCTCCAGGTCTCATTCACACAGTCTTAGTGAGGGGCTGCAGAGGCCACACAGTATTGTATGAAGTGAATACTATAAGTCATCCATGGGAGCACAATGCAGCGGTGGCTGAATGAAGTGCAGGTGATCACCCTGAACTTTCTCTAGTGAAACCCTCTTTTTTCATTTCTTTTCTGTGAAGTGACCTTCATAACAATCACTTTTTGTGGAGACGGCAAGCTGGGTATACAGACAAATGGATGGTTGCTTGGTCAGATAAATGCCCTGCTGATAAACCTCCCAGGTGTTTGGTCAATGCCACTTTTACTTTATTTTATGTTGTTAATCATTTGGTAATATATTTTACACAATTTGAGTCTAGCAAATTTGATTTAAATAACTAAAACTGTGTTTTTCTGATTTTTTTTTGTGAATGCCCATTATTGATATGATATTACGTGTTATTGTTAATCTGCTTTAATTTTAAGAAATTATCTGTTGTTAGCTGTCATTTGACCCCCTTCCGTGTGCTACTTTGAACATTTTCATATTACAGGTATCATTGTTTCTCCCACCTGTAATCAGGGAGAACTATAGACGGCACAAGCTGTAATTTGGACTGAAAAGTCTGAGTTAAAATGTTTTCATAACAGCGGTAGAGCAAGCAAAGAAAAAAAAAATATTAAAATAGAATAACAGGGTTGAGGCTCATTAATTTGTGCTCAGGGTTCATTTTCAGTTCGGCTTAGGATAAAATCCATACTAGTTTTTGAAACTTGTGCCGATGAAAACTCTCATGATCAATAGAAAGAAAGCACATGCAATAACACTGACCTTGTTATTCAGCCAAGCCTCACATTTTCAGGCTCATTATTCTCCATGGTTATGGGGCCACTTCTTGAAAATAGATTGCCTGGCTCATCTCCTCAGCATGCTGGTCCCGTTGAGAGCAGATGTAGCTTAGTCCTTAAACCGAAATCTATGTAACAGGACAAGTTGAAAACTGCTAAGGTAAGAGACCTGCAACCTAAGGTGGTTTGCAGACCACCACTAATTGAAATGAGGATTTGGTGTTGAGAATACTGCCACCATCCAAATGAGGGGCTTTAGCAGCAGGGGCTCTGTGCAGCTGTAAACAATGTAGGATATAAGACTGTTTTGGAAGCCCTACAGGAGCTTCATCCTTCTTCCTTTTATTTGTGAAGAAATTTTAGGAATAGTCCACAGTGAAAGGCACCCATTTTCTTCACACGGATAGTTTTACAGGGACAAACAGCAGGAGATACAAAGAGGGAGAACAAAAAAAGGCAGACTTGAAAGTTGGATTGAAATGGCACTGGAAAGGGATTATGGTGATTTAAACCTCTCCTGCCCACACGTCTCCTCCTGAAGGAGAGCTGGAACGTAATGAAGACGGTCCATTAGTCCATGCACTCTTTATTTGACATGGTACCAGTGATTAGACCCACATCTGTGTGTGTACATTATGTGCATGTCAGAAAATGAAAGGATTCAGTGTTTGGTGGAGTGTGTGGGTGAGCACTGTGTATGTGTGGATGTCCTAACCACCTATTGTGTGTCTTTCTACACGGTTCTGTGCGTCATCTCTCCATCTCTGTGTCGTTTTTTGGTGTTCTTTTTCATTCCCTCCGTCTTCTCTCATCTTAAAGGCTTTAGTCAATCGACTGAAACAACAGGCTTCAGTGGGAGCAGAAGCAGGCAAATTAATGACTCCACATCAGAGCACACATATGACCTGAGGCTTATTTTATCTTCAAAACAGCCACAAAAGAAGGTAAAAACAAACAAAAAAGTCTGCCAGAAAATCAAACTCTCAGAATATCTGCGATTCGATTCACTAAAATATCTTCTTCTCTCCCTATTGGCATCATCCTTGTGTTCTTAATGCTGAAAGTGGGCATTTATTTTTTTTTAGCTGGTGGAAAAAAATAAAGTCAGAAAGGGACTGGGTGGGAGTGGGGGAGCTTTTCACTCCACTGGTGCTGAAATAAAGGAATTACTGGCATGCTGCAGGCTGACACAGTGTTTACAGGGAGCACAAACATTACACCAGACTGACCATCATTACCATTTTGACAACATATTTTCACCTTCAAAACAAAACACTCAGCGGGAAAGATGCCAGGAGCAATTCCGAGGGAGCTTTGGATGGTAACCAATATATTCTCATCCGTCAAAAACAAACTCCCCACCCTGCTCTGGGCTACAGATTAAAATGTCCATATGACTGCAGTCAAATGACAAAACTCAGCCTATACTGGACAGGAAAACTACTCTTATGCCGTGTGGTGATTGATGGATATAGCTTAGATTTTGTTCAGTGTAGCAACTATATTTGTCAATCAATTCCATCCTCTTCATCTGATAGGGGTGGCTGTTGCTCAGTTGTAGAGTTGTTGACCTGTGACCATGGAAATCATGGGTTTGATTCCAGTCCACCTGCTGCATGCCATTGTGTCCTTGTGCAAGACACTTCACTTACCTTGACTACTGGTGGTGGTCAGAGGATCAATTGGTGCCAGTTTTCAGCATCTATCAGTGCGCCCAGGGGAATGGGTGTAGCACTGAATGCAGTTTTAAGCGCTTTGATGTCCTCTGGACTTGATAAAGTGCTACATAAGGACAGGCCGTTTCCTTATTTTAGTAAGCCTTTTTTTTTAACTTTATATATGTATATTTTAATAGTCCATGTAATAACCCCTTTACATCTATGTTTACACTAGAACAGGGGTCTCAAAATCCAGGCCTCAAGGGCAAAGAACAAAACATTCTTATTAAATACGTTGTTCTTTGCATAGCTGAATGTACTGAAAACAAAATCACAAAAAATATCATTGAAAATAAAATGTATCAATGGCTTTAGAATTCACCCTCCAAATAAATTTGAAAAACACAATACAGATTATTTCAACTATGATATAATGTGCCTAAAATAAGTCAAAATAAGGGTCAGTAGTGTGTGTGGCCTCCACGTGCCTGTATGACCTCCCTTCAACGCCTGGGCATGCTCCTGATGAGGTGGCAGATGGTCTCCTGAGGGATTTCCTCCCAGACCTGGACTAAAACATCAACCAACTCCAGAACAGTCTGTGGTGCAACGTGGTGGTGGAGGATGGAGTGAGACATGATGTCCCAGATTTGCTTAATTGGATTCAGGTGTGGGTAACAGGTCATTGTCTTGCATTAGGAAGAACCCAGGGCCAACTGCACCAGCATATGGTCTACCATTGGGTCTGAGGATCTTATCTCAGTGCCTGATGGCAGTCGGATGCCTTTGGCTGGCAAATGGGCTATGTGGCCCCCAAAAGAAATACAACCCTGCACTAGTACTAAACCTCTGCCAAACTGGTCATGCTGGAGGATGTTACAGGCAGCAGAATTTTCTAAATGAGGCCTGTCACATGTGCTCAGTGCGAACCTGCTTTCATTTGTGAAGAGCACAGGGTGACACTGGTGAATTTGCCAATCTTGTGGCCCTTTATAAACTATTTTATGGTGTTTAGGGAGGGTTGTGGTTTTGATAAAGCTGAAGCGGTGGCAGGCGAAGTCGGTGTGGGATAAACAGAGAAGCTGGCGGCAAGCCTTTGTTGTTTGGGAGGGAAAAGCCGGTATAGAAGCAGCATTTCTCCAGGGTGATCAGAGAGCAGGATCTGTTGGAAGGCAGCAGATTTGGAGTCTCAAAAGACTGAACGATCACTAGTTAGATCAGTACTGGCATGAAGAACACCGATCAGGAGCTTGAGGCATGAACAGATCGATATCTGAAAAATTTGAGGTGAGTAAAAAGTTGTTTAACTTTTAAAAGGATCTGTGTCGTCAGTACTTTGTGACTGCTTTTAGCTGTTTTTTTAGCTGCTTTTAGCTGGTTAGTTTTTGTTAAGCTAAGCCCTCCCATGTCTTCACCCACTACCGGTGTTATCTGGCAAATGCAAAAAATCTTGCATGGTGCTGGGCTATAAGCACAACTTCTGTGGATGTTGGGCCTTCATACCACTCTCATAAAGACCATTTGAGCAGACACATGCACATTTGTGGCCTGCTGGAGGTCCTTTTGGAGGGGTCTTGCAGTGCTCCTCTTGTTCTTTCTTGCAGTTAGCGGTCCTGCTGCTGGGTTTTTGCCCTTTTACGGCCTCCTCCATGTCTCCTGATGTTCTGGCCTTTCTCCTGATAGTGCCACCATGCTCTGGACGCTATGCTGAAGGACACAGCAAACCTTCTTGCCAGGATGGGATTGATGTGCTTCAAGATGGCACTAATGTGCTTCAAGATAGACCTGCTATGACAGGTCTATCTTGGACTGACACAATTGGCATGCTGGATGAGCTGCACTACCTGAGCCATGTGTGGGTTGTAGACTCCGTCCCATGCTACCACTAGAATGAAAGGACTGTTAGCACTCAACAGTGACCAAAACATACCATACCAAACCAATTTATTTATAAAGCACATTTACTAAAGGGATCATGCCGGCCAAAGTGCTGTACAAAGTAGAACCAGTAGATAATGATTCACACAGATAAAACCAGGATATTAAAGCACTACTATATAACTCTTGCTCTCGGGGTCCCCCTACAGTTGGGAAAAAGGTATTGTCTACTACATCTGTCGAAAAATCTGTTATGGTTGTACCAGAGGATTCACGTGCATTGACAAGCGATAACCTCGAACGTTGTATATTTTCACGTCTTTGGCCAATAGCTTCCGTAACATAGTCGGCAGAAAACATATTAAAAAAAACTAGAGATAGTTTGCAAGCAATATACTAACTAGTCCAAGAGAATGACGGCCAAGTCTGCATCAGTCGGGAACGCCTCATCCTTCTTTAGCTCACGTCAGCGAGTAAACGCTCAACCAATATTGATTCTCGTCCGACCCTTTAGTTTGTCACTCTCTCTCTTTCTTTTTAGAGTCTCCTCCGACTTCGCCTTCTTCGGTTTGGTTGCTGCTTCGGCCATTACAACTTTCTCACTCACACGCGGTAGCAGCCGGCAAACAAATAATTTGTTTTGTGCACAGGTAGCTACCTGCACCCGAAGTTACATAGTGCCAGTGAAAGCGATGCAGTGTCCGTCAGGCTATGGCATGCGTGTCATTAAACCTATTGTAAGTCGATGTACCATCACAAGGTTATTGGAAATATATTATGAAAGTTGAAAAACTACATAGTGTTGCTTTAAAATAAGATAACAAAACAATAAAACAGGCGGACCGAAACGAGTGATGAGCCCAAAAAGTCTAAAACAAATTAAAAACAGAAATAAACACAGGTAAAATCAAAAATGACATGCCATTACGTCTCTGCTTGTTCGTGGCATCATTTGTTGAGTCAACGTGTTGTCTTCCTGCATCATGTTTCATCTTCCTGAGTCTCTCTCGTGGCCCTCCCGTGTTTTCTCGGGCCTGTTTTGGACATTGATAAAGCCATAAGCCTGGGTCCTCATTCAACCAACCACCAAAACCAAACAAAAATAAAATCAAAATGATCAAAAGAGTGCAGTGAGGCTGAAAATGCTGGCAGATGATCCAGGGCAGGCAAAATTTGAGTCATAATATTTGCAATCTTCCTAACAAAAAAGTCCTGAAATCAGGAATATAAATCATTAGAAGTATCAGATAGAGGAATGTCAGCCGAAAGGACTGCAGTAATGGTTTTGAACATACCCGCTGATCACCCAAATGCCTTGCAATGATATCAGAAAAATTATTTTACCGGGTACACTTAACAGCCAACTGATAAGATTTCAAGGACTTCTTCAGTTGAATGAAGGAGAACTGTTCTTTCTTTTTTCCACCGTCTTTCACATTTTCTACATTCTCGCCTAGCAGCACGAGTACTAGAATTTAACCAAGGATCGGATTTAGCAGATCGGCGCCAGAACCTTAGAGGCGCAACTTGATCCAACACCAAAATAAACTGTGATTGGAAAGCTGAAAACAGCTCATCAGGATCTGAGGAGGACAGCAACGAAGGGAACAGAGAAGCAAAAAGAGAGAAGTTAGCTGCAGCAGGAGTCACCAAACGTGATTGACGCAGCAATTCTCTGTTTTTTGAAACAGCCCCAGGGACAGAAACACAAAACAAGATAGGGGAATGATCAGAAAGATAGACACTATCATCAACATGTAAATTAAAGATAACGACTTTGTGGGACAACACAAGATCAAGAATATGAGAGTGTCCATGGGTAGGAGCATCCACCAACTGATGAAGAGTCCAATAGGTTCACAAAGTCAGACACAAGAGGCTTTCCCGCGCAGCATACATTAATTTTAAAGTCACCCAATATAAGAACCTGTTCATGCTTCAAAAATACATCAGCCGAAAATTCAGAAAACTGTAGAATAAAATCTAATTTATATTCAGGTTGACGATACACCACAGCACAGAAAGTCATTGGAGAGGAACCCAAAAGTAGATAATTCAAAGCTGGAAAAAGCCCAAGGGCAAACCACCGGTCTAATGGAGATTGAAGACTTACGAACAGTTAACAAACGATCCCCGCGGCCCAAAAGCCCGGGGGTATTCAGATAGGAACAGTCAGCTGGGAGAAGTTCAATGATGGACACCAGTTCAACTGGAACAATCCAAGACTCAGTAATAAAAAGGATATACAAACCTAAATCGATGAATAAATCTTTAATAATGAAGGTTTTGATGCCAATCAAACGGCCATTGATAAAGGCACAGCTTTAGGGCGACGTTGATCCGATGTCCAGCCCGGGAAGAACCGGAGCAGACGAACGGGCTAGATGCCGAAGGTTGGAAAGCATAACACCATGCTGACAGCGATCACAGAAGACGAACATCCTCCAGGAATAATCAGGCAGTCGACAGACCTGCAGCTAGCTCCAGAGATAATCCGAGGGGGATGAAGCTTCCTCAGGGATGCACGGAGATGAACGTTTGCCACGACAATGGCGGCGGTGCCTGGCAGGACGCCGGTGGAGGGGACTTCTCCATAACGAACGTGGGACTGAGGGAAATAGAGAGTGTAGCTTTCCCTGTGATTAAAGTGGTAAGGAGAATATCATAAAAAATGAAGCTCCAAAAGTGCAAAACAGTCATAAGTAAGGAGGACAGATCCAGCACTAGTAAAGTAAAAGAAGCAGAAAAATCTAACAAAAGGGGAGCAGAAGACAAGCAGCCAAACACGTTCCCTTTATTTCTTTATTTTGAATAGTGTATTTATAGTAAAAGGAAAAGTTTTATAGGCATCTAAATTAATTTGTTTCTTTATCTTCAGTCTAAATGTAGGGATGTTTTAGCAGAGACTGGCGAGCATTAAAAAGAAAATCTGATGACATGACCTGGGATCAAACCAAAGACCATTTGTTTATGAGTATGGTGCCATAACCTACACAACTGCGCACATGATTATATAATGAATGCATAAATCCAGGACCACTTGTGTATTCCTGTCATGGTATTATTATCACTCCCATAAAACTGGATGACTTTTATATTTTCTTACAAATACAAATTAAGCTCCATTCCTCGTCTGCCCTAGAGACATCGTGTTAGCACTGCGTCATCTCTGTTACAAGGAAGGCTTTGTGAGTTAACGTCAAAGATATAGACGTGCTTGCCATTCTGAGAGTTTATTAGTTCTGGTTTGAAATACATTCACAATTAATGCTAAACAGCTCCCATTTTGTTCAGTTATGAAAGTAAACTCAGCTTCAACTCTGATATCAACGAAGCATTCTATTTGTTTTAGCACGGCTTGAATTTTCAAAGATTTTTAATAGACATGTGTTCTGTTTTAATCTGCCAGTACAGCCAAATATGTAAATATGTCTTCATATTTACAACTATTCTTATAATTTTTAGCTTTCAAATAATAGACGGCAGATTATGTTTCAGCAAATTGACTTTGCCACAGCAGTATTGAAAACAGGAGATTATTTCTTCTGCTAGTTTAGTTTTGTTTTGTTTTAAATATTATGTTTGTGTGGGATAAACAAATAAACCTAATAACGCAAATCATCTAAACTTGGTTTAAACAAAGACGATAAAACTATAGGTCTTAACCGAGGTTCAATTAAGACAGAACATTGGCTGATGTGCAAATGTTGTCCTCATTTAGCCTTATGTATGTCAGTATTGGAATCCATTCTGTAGTTCAGTGAGAATGCATAACCAGGATTGGTTCTTTCTTGGTTCTTTAAGCACAGGGTATTGCGTTTAGTTTCTCACAATCAGGAAGCCAGCTCCATGTTGATTTGATCACTAAAATGGTTTTCTAGCTTTTTGATTCATCATTTTAAGGTATTCTGAAAGGATCATAATGCAGCAAAAAAAAAAGTTCACCTTAAAGCAAAAACAACGTAAGATAGAAAATCAACTCTTGTAACAACTTTAAGTGAGTAAGTAAAGTACTGTATATTATTTTTCATTGTGTGTGTTTTGTTTGTTTGACTGGTACGGTGCATAATGGAATCAAGGGTGTGGAATTTACCTTGTTCAATAGTATTTTAATATGGGTTTGTCACTATTACTGTGTTTTTTAGCAAATATAGATTAAATAGTCTATCACTCCCATATGTGAGGAGCAATTGTGCCAAACGCATAGTAGGTTTATCTTGAAACATTAATAACATAACATAGAACATCATGTCCTGTCACAGCTTTAAGATACGATCTAAAATGGTCTCCTATTCAGTATATGTATTGCTCTTGGTAAGTTCCTCGTATGAATAGTGCTTAGTGGGATCAAGGGTGTGTAATTTACACTTTTCAATTGCATTAGGACGGAGGATAAACTTTTTACTGTGATATCACAGTGTGGCTTTTTTTTCATATTAAAATACAACCAGCCATCGGGTCAGAAAATTGCTATGCTGTCTGATTGTAGTCTTACGGTGCTTACACACCGAACACAATAGACGTGACCAGAGAGTCCGGTTTACATGTAAAGTCAATGGAGGAGCGCAATTAAGTGCGACTTGGGATCCCGCGACACATTAGAAGTAGATTTGCATCGCAAAAAAGCTTTTCTGCCTGATTTACGTGACCAAGTAGTGTGGCTGATGCGTTTCAGGTGCGACCCAAAATACGCGTTGCATTTTTGTCTGCCGCAGAAGTTGGAGAAATCTCACCTACAGATTCAAGTCGCGCCATAACAACCAATCAGCTGAGGAGTGTCAGTGATCCTGGGACTGACTGAATTGGACATGTAAAATGATAAACACCGTGGCTAATCACACCGAGCTACATGACACCAGCTGTTTTCTATATAGAGACAGGGATAAAAAAATAAACATTATGAGGAGGTTAAACTATTTAGGTATGAATGCTCTTAAGAGGTTTGTAGGTGGCTCTTAAAAGAGCTGGTGTGGCCGCGACACAGCTTCCTGACCCGGACACCCAGACATGGTAATTACTCCACCAAAGCATGTCCCGCGCCGCTCACATATAAACTTTTACTAAGAGCAGACAGATGGACAGCTGATGGTGTGGCGGCTCGGCAAAGCTTGGACCTTCGCGGCACAAATTGGGCAAGGAGCAGGGGTGTTAATTTATTTATTTATTCCGCCGCTGCTCGACTTGGTCTACCCCCGCAGGAGCGGTCCCGACATTTAACGTGGTTAGCTCATAGACCAGAGTCCACTGGGAGCTCCCGGAGGGTCGGGAGAAGAGGGGAGGGAGGAAGGAGGAGGGCAGTGGAGCGGTCCCGACCAGGATGCTTCCACATTTCCAGTTCACACGCGTGAAAATGGCATATTTCAAAGCGCAATCAGTTCGCTTTGGACATGCTTCAAGGTGTGAGTGTGCAAGCAACCAGCTGGGGGGGTGTCATACTTTTTGGTCGCGTCTAATGCATTCAGTGTGTAAGCACTGTTGTAAGTGTTAGCTAAATAATCAAAAGATTAGTCAATCTTTATCTATATTTATCAGCGCAGACAGAGTGTTCACATAATTTCGTATAAAAGTAACCGGTATTAATATTTTATCTCTCTTGTATTTTACGAGAAGTTAGGCGCATTTCTATATCCAAGTTCAAGGAAATTTTTAGGGGTGTCACATTATCTTGTTAATTGCGATTAAGTAATTAGATTCATAATTAGGGTGCTATGTTTTTTAATCACGTTAATCAAATGTTTTGTCTTTCATTTTACTATTTCTTTAAGCCAGTTTGGGGTTAACCAAACCCTGAAGATGGCATATATAAGCTCTTCCTAAACTGATTGGCTTCCATTGTAACTGAGAGGGCAAGGTGAGGAGAAGCGGTGAGTTGCAGAGAGAATTAACAATTTAGCGACATCAGAGTCATCAGAGGTTGCGATAGACTTTGGTTTCGTCCGTCTTTTTGACGAGCAGGGTCAAAAAGCAATCATCTCTAGCAAACTTCTGAAGACTGAAGACCTATTCAATAGTATCTGTTAAGCAGTATTCATTCAAAACAACCTGACCAGAGAACTACACATTAAAATTGGATTAAATGCTTATTATTCAAATACCTAATGCAGTTGCTGCACAGTATGGGATGTAAATGCTCCCTTTTTGGGTAATCTAATATTTGGATTGTTGCAGAAGTTATTGACATGAGGTTTTGGATTATTCTTCCTCGGACAAAGAAAAAAATTCCACGCAATGGGGATTTTTCTGTTTATTTGCAGGGGAATTTGCTGCATTCGAGACTGCCATTTGTTTAATCACTTCAGATAAAAAGTTTTAACATGAGGAAACATTTTTCCCATTGTAGAGACCATAAGTCGAAGACTCATGTTGGGTCAGGCAGTAAATATTAAATATTAACATATCAAATACTAAATGGACTCAGTCTCCCAGCATCCTTTTCACCACCATGCTTGTCCAAGCTCTGCCAAGCTCCTCCAAGCTCATTGGTAACCAGCTGCCAACTGGTTACCCCAAGAAAAGCTAATTTGCTACTGTGATGCCATCCCAGGATGACGCAGCAGCCCCCGCCGGTTTGAATACGAGCCTGCGAGCTTCGGTCATTTCTTCTATCCACGTTGAGAGTGCCTCTGCCTCGTCGAGCTAAAAGGGAGACCCACTATTTACCTGAAAGCAACCTTCTTCCTTCTCCAACTTTCTTCCTTCTCCCAAAGGATTGAACCCTAAACTGGCCAAACTCCTTTGCTTCCTCACCTCCCTCTCCTCTGCGCACCATCCAACTGGAGCTGCCTCCCACCGGCTTTCCACGTACGTGCTCTCAGCGATCGACAGAGCCTTTGATTTGTTTCCCCCCAATTGCAGTTGAGGGGAGCTGAGTAAATCTTTTCCCTGGAGACAATTTCCCTCTATGGAGAGCGTCTAACAGTTTAGTTTAGTTTAGTTTATTATGGATCCCCATTAGTCTTCCCCTCAGGTTAAACTATTCTTCCTCTGGTCCAGGTACTCAACATAAAAACACATTATGCGTTATGCTCAATACATAATGGTAAAATAATTTCTTAAAATCAAAATTCACAATAGGAAAAAAAAAATAATAATAATAATCACAATAATAATACCATGGCAATAGAACACCATAAAGGAAACCGAATAAAGTACTTGAATCTGAAGAAATATGCCCAATTCTTTACACTTTGCTCAACCCATACAATTCATCATCACCTCAAATAAATTAGTGCCATTGGCTTCAGATCTAAATCATGTCTTTCCCAATAATGCTCCGTTTTAATTCCTTCTTAAATCTTAATTTATTTTTTATGCTAGTTATGTGTAGTGCGAGTCCATTCCAGTATGTTACTGCTCTATACATTACGGTCCTCCTCAGTGCATCTGTTCTTGGCAAGGGTAGGGTAAGGTGATGGCTTGAAGCATTCCTAGTGGCGTGCTCATGTCGTGTACTTGTAGGTTGCAATTGTGACCACAACTTTGACGGTTTTTCCATATTATGAACATTAAACAAAAAAGTCACCAGGCTATAAGCCAATCTTTGCTCAACTGTCATCCAAGACAGTTTGCCATGCATCCATACTACGCTACTCCTTCCCGGGCAACTTAGAGCTAGTCTTGCAGCCCTGTTCTGTACCATCTGGAGTTTACGCAATTCTTGTTTTGAAGCACTTGACCATATTACGGGGCAATATTCTAGACAAGACAGTACTAATGACTTCAATAAGAGTTCAACTGCTGCAGCAGATAACAAATGTGCTGCCCTTCTCACCATTGCGATATTTCGACTCATTTTACTTGCTAGTTTATTGATTTGTGCAGACCAAGAAAGTGTTTCATCAATTATCACCCCCAATAATTTGGTTTCTTTTACCTGCTCAATTATAGTTCCATCTACATAAATTTGCAATTGAGGATCTGATCTCATAAAATGTCTAGAGCCCAGCATAATGGACTTAGTTTTTACAACATTCAACTTCAGTCTATTCTGACCCACCCAATTATACACTAATGATATCTCTTCTTGCAATAGCTTGTTTACTATTACAGTGCTTTCACCAGAGATATACATTGTGGTGTCATCTGCATAGATTTCCATGCATGCCTTGTTTAAGACATGAGGTA
Source organism: Apricaphanius iberus (assembly GCA_028564705.1). Classification (NCBI taxonomy): domain Eukaryota; kingdom Metazoa; phylum Chordata; class Actinopteri; order Cyprinodontiformes; family Aphaniidae; genus Apricaphanius; species Apricaphanius iberus. The sequence continues at coordinate 209,156 of JAPXFQ010000043.1, read as the reverse complement.
GATCATTAACATAAATGGAATACAACAATGGGCCAAGGCAACTGCCCTGCGGAACTCCACACTGAAGTGTCACCATTTTTGAAGTTGTTCCATTAAACTGAACATATTGTTGCCTATTACACAAATAACTTTTTATAAACTCAAGAGCACTATTTTCAAATTGATACGCTAGTAGCTTCCTAAGTAATAAGTTGTGGTTTATTAAATCAAAAGCTGCGCTAAAGTCAAGGAGCACAGCACCAACTACTGCCTTCTTGTCAATTTCTTTAAGCCAGCTATCCGTTAGTGACGTTAGTGCTGTGTTTGTGGAATGACCGGCCTTATATGCATGCTGATACTCATTATTAATGTTATTTACTTCAAAGTAATGTTGCATCTGCTTACACATAACCTTCTCCATCAATTTACTTAAAATTGGCAGTAAACTTACCGGCCTACTATTGGGACCAGCAAAGATTTCCCTACTGTTTTTTGGCAGCGGAATGACCTTTGCAATCTTCCATATCCGTGGAAACACACTATTTTGTAGACATAAATTAAATATATGGTTTATAGGCCCTGCAATAATCTTAGCAGCTATACGCAGTAGCCCACCATCTAAATTATCCCCTCCACATGGCTTATCTGTTTGGATTGAAAGCAATAGCCTCTCCATCTCCTGTATATTTATCAAATTAAATTTAAACTGACACATCTTTCCTGTCATTATCTTATTCTTTATAATTGAATCTGACAGCCCACTGCTAATCGGCGACATCTGATTTCTAATTGTATTAACTTTATCAATGTAGAAATTATTAAAATAGTTAGCTATCGCAAATGGTGTAGTTATAAACTCACCATCTACCTCTATAAATGCCGGTACTTTGGCCACCTTTTCCCTGCCAACCACTTCATTTAATATTTTCCAGAGTTTCTTACTTTGATTGCTACATTCCAAAACTTTACTTTGATAGTAATGTTTCTTCTTTTGTCTGTTCATTTTAGTAATTTTATTTCTCAAAGTCCGATACTCTTCCCAGGTAGCAAGACACCCAGATGAAGCAGCTTCTCCCTTTAGTAAATCTCTGTTTTTCATCAACTTTTTTAACTCATCGTCTAACCAAGGAGCCTTACTCTTTCTAACAGTACACTTCCTGATAGGTGCATGCTTATCACATATTTTAGAAAATGATGCCATAAAAGTTGCTAGAGCCTCTTCTGAGTCGTTTGTGTCAAAAACCAATTCCCAGTTTTCTCCTCTCAAATCCTCAACAAAAGTATCCTGGGAAAAAGTCTTATACATTCTCTTATAGACAATCTTCGGGCCACTTTTGGGTGCCTTTGTTTTCCAGGTTGTAGCGATCAAATTATGATCACTAATACCCACAGCTACTGAAACAACCTTGGAACATTTTTCAGGTGTGTTGGTGAAAAAAATGATCAATACATGTAGATGAACAGGACCCTTTCATATTACAGAATTTTCTAGTTGGTATGTTCACAATTTGAGACAAGTTGCATATGTTTGTTACCTCAGTCAACTTCTTTTTAAACTGGCAATTTTTAGAAAACCAATTTACATTCATATCAGCAGCAAATAATAATTCCTAATCATAGTCAGATACATTATGTAACATTGTACAAATATCATCCAAATAACGCATTCCAGAGCTGGGCGGCCTATAGCAACAGCATATCAACATAGGTCTCATATATGGTAATTGTATTTGAAGCCATAGAGCCTCCACACCTTTTATACCTAAATCTGTTCTAAGTTTAACAGGTATCTGCTCCTGTATGTAAAATGCTGTTCCTCCCCCATGTTCATTCCTGTCCATCCTAAAAATATTGTAACCTTCGATAGCCAATTCAAAGTCCTCAATATGTTCGTTTAGGTGTGTTTCTGTAATGGACATAACATGAATATTATTTTCAATCAAAATCAATCCCAGCTCAGTCACCTTATTTCGTAAGCTGCATATATTTAAATGTGCAAATCTGAATCCTCTTTTTGGTAATTTAACTGACATCTTCGAAAAAAATAAATGAATAAAAAAATAAAATAAATAAACTAATTAAATAATAATAATAATAAAAAAAAGATATATACAATCAAAAAGGCGAAGCACATAGGCCTGTTTTTAGCTTACTCCAGACTTACTCATATTTAGTTAATTTATCTATTTTTCTAACAGTGTGCATTGGGAGACTGCGACCTGTCCAGGTTGCACCGTGCCTCTCGCCAGTACCAGCGGGATATATGCACCGGACCCCCCACAACCTTTCAAAGATAGCTATTAAAAGAATGGATGGAATATATTTACCTGGGCTCTGTGGATATAGTTGAAAAAAACCTGCGCATTACCCAAAGCGGGCATAGCGAGGTATGAATACTAATCTGTAAAAATTACAGACCGCCTTCAGATTTTTGCATCACCGTTCTAAACTAGTGAGAAATTTACCCTTTTTTTAGGGTTATTGGGATATTTTTGGTAAAGAACATATTCTTGTTACTCTCACTGGGTATTGCCACATCCACCACAACAGCTTTCCTCTGCTCTTTATCAACTACCACAATGTGCGGTCGCCATTACCATCCTGTCTGTCTGGATATGGAAGTCCAACAGGATCTTTGCTCGGTCATTCTCCAACACCTTAGGAGGTGTTTTCCACTTTTACCTTGGGGTTTTCACCCCCTAAGCCGCACAGTTGTTTTTGTATACTATGCCAGCCACTTGGTTATGACGTTCCATGCATGCTTTCCCTGCCAGCATTTTATACCCTGCTATTATGAGCTGGATTGTCTCAGATGACTCTGCGCAGCATACACCTTGGGTCTTATCTGGTGTGGTAGATCTGGGCCTTTATCTGGTGCTCAGAGCCTGCTCCTGTGCTGCCAGGATGAGTGCCTATGTGGTGTCCTGTAGGCCAGCCCTCTCTAGCCATTGGTAGGATTTCTTGACATCAGCCCCTTCAGTTATGTTACGATGGTACGTCCCATGTAGGGGCTTGTCCTCCCATGTCGGTTCCTCCTCCAGCACCTCCTCGTCTTGCCATTGTCTCAGTAATTCACTGAGTATGTCATACGCTGAAGCGTTATCCTTAATTTACTCATAGAAGTTTGATTTTTCATCCTGGATAGTGGCTCTCAGACTCATCAGTCATCTGCCTCCTTCCTTACGGCGTGCATACAGTGTCAAGGTGCTGAATTTGGGATGGAACCCGCCATGCATGGTGAGGAGCTTTTGTCTCTTAACATCTGTGGTCTGTATCACATCCCTTGGCCAATTTATTATTCCCGTAGGGTACGTGATGACAGGCAGGGCGTAACTGTTTATTGCCTTGGACTTGTTCTTTCCATTTAGCTGGCTTCTTAGGACTTAGGACTTAGGCCTCACTTGTTCGATGTATTTGGCTGTTGCTGCTTCCCTTGTTGCCTGTTCAAGGTTGCCATTTGCCTGCGGTATTCCCAAGTACTTGTAACTGTGCTCAGTGTCTGCTATTGTTCCCTCCGGCAGTAAGACCCCTTCAGTGTAGACTACCTTGCCTTGATTTGTAACCATCCAACTACATTTTTTAAAGCCCAAATGACATCCCGAGGTCATTGCTGTAGATCTTGGTGGTGTGGATCAGGGAATCAATGTCCCATTCGCTCTTAGCATACAGTTTGATGTCATCCATGTTGAGGAGGTGGCTGATTGTAGCTCCGTTCTTGAGGTGGTATCCATAGCCAGTCTTATTATTTGGGTTAGGGGGTTCAGACCTATGCAGAACAGCGGTGGGGACAGAGCATCACTTTGGTCTAGGCCACATTTGATGGACACTTGTGCAACTCGCTTGCCATTGGCCTCAAGGGTGGTTCTACACTACCTCATTGAGTTTCCAATGAATGCTCTAACAGTCCTGTTGATGTGCAGCTTCAAGCATTTGTCGATCCATTTGTGTGGCATTGAGTCATAGGCTTTCTTGTAATCAATCCAGGCAGTGCACAGGTTGGTCTTTCAGGATTTGAATTCTTGGGCAACTGTTTTGTCAACCAGGAGCTGGTGTTTAGCACCTCCGGTATCTCAACCAATGTACCTTTCATGTACCTCTTTAGACAATAGGCCAAGGCTTGGAGTCTTTGTTTGACAATTTTGAGTGCTTCAGGTATGGACAGCTGGGTGTATCTCTTCGGCATTGGTCTTTCATTGCACCTCTCTGGGCCTCTGTCAACTGTCTTACTTCTCCAAGCAACCTTGATGTTAGCTTCCAGCCGTCTTTTCCATGGTGGGTATTGTTTCTCATGGTTGCTATTATAGCCAAGCATCTCTAGGATCATTGCTGCTAAATTGTATATCAGCTCATTGGTTTAAGTGATTTATATGGTAGGGGACGTTCTCAGTGCTGCATTCACTGTTTCCAGGAGACTTTCCGAGGATACTTTACTTAGCCGTTGTAATTGGCGTCAGAGGAGTCTTGCGCTTATTCTCGCCATGTTCTTATTTTTCAGGTCAGCCACCTGGTTGGGGAGTTGGTATAACCTCGCCGCTGATCTGGCATCCTGACTCCTCCTTGCCGTAGCATTTTTGTTGTATCTCCTCAAGCTCAAGTTGTGATAGCAGTTGCCGTTTGTGGATGTTGGAACACTGTGCTACTACGTGTTTTGCCCTCAACTGTGACTGTGGGTATCGAACTACCCAATCAATTCAATTCAATTCAATTCAGTTTATTTATATAGCACCATTTCACAACAGATGTCATCTCAAGGCACTTTACAAAAAGAGTTATTACAATACAATGTTTAGTGTAGAAATTACAGAACCACAGAAGATTGCGTCGTGGAATTCTCAGCAATCCCTCATACTGAGCAAGCATGAAGCGACAGTGGGAAGGAAAAACTCCCTTTTAACAGGAAGAAACCTCCGGCAGAACCAGGCTCAGCACAAGCGGTTATCTGCCGTGACCGTCTGTGGCTTGGAGAATACATAACAGAGACACAGAAAGAGCAATAGAACTGATGCAGAAGTTTGTTGCAGGACGTGGAGAATTTTCCGTCACTGCAATGCCATCTTAGTCAGGGTCGTCAAGCAGGGCTAATCCGGAGCACCTACTATAATAGAAAACAGGTTAGTGCTTGAATTGACAGCACATCATGCAGTTGGGGAGAAGTAGGAGAGAAAGTAGGAACAGACCCTAATAATGTCCTCCAACAGCCTAGCCTAAAGCAGCATAGCTACTAACATTAACCTGTCTCCTAGCTACTAGGAGACCTGGCTACCAACACTCTGTCTGAGTCCTCCTGACCCGTGGACGGTGTAGGGCCGGTAACGGCCCCCGTCATGCCGGGGTCTTCTCGGAGTCGGGTTGTTTGAGAATGCAGCCCAAAGTGGGTGGTAAACTCCATCTAAGGCTAAATACCGGCACGAGACCGATAGTCGACAACTATCTTAAGGAAAAATTGACAGAACTGAGAGGACAGAGTTGAAGAGGGCGAGAAACGTTTAAGAGATAAACGGGTGGGGTCCGCACAGTCTGCCCGGGGGATTCAACCCGGCAGGTAATGGGCGGCCGCACTGTGCGGGAGGATCCCCTTGAGGGACCTCTCTCCGGCGCTGGCTGGCCCCCGTGGGGCGCATTTCTTCCGCGGCGGTAAGCCGCGAACGGCTCCGGATCTTTACCTGGCTTACATTAATCTATCTCTACCTAGCTACTCTACCTCTTCCTATCTCTTCCTAACTTTTGACACTCTGCCTGACTACTAACATTAACCTGTCTCTTCCTATCTACCTGTCTGACCTGACTCTAACTACCTATAAACATATCTCTAACTGTAAGCTTTGTCAAAGAGGAATTTAAGCTTATGTTTTAAAGATAGACAAATTGTCTGCTTCACGAACCAACCCTGGGAGCCGGTTCCATAGGAGGGGAGCCTGATAGCTGAAAGATCTGCCACCCATTCTACTTTTAGAAATCCTAGGAACTACCAGTAAACCTGCAGTCTGAGAGCGAAGGTCTCTGTTGGGAACATATGGAACAATCAGGTCTCTTATGTATGATGGAGCTAGATTATTAAGGGCTTTATATGTCAGAAGGAGGATCTTGAATTCTATTCTAGATTTTACTGGGAGCCAGTGAAGAGAAGCTAAAACAGGGGAAATGTGATCTCTTCTTTTAATATTCATCAGAATCCTAGCAGCAGCATTTTGAACTAACTGAAGACTTTTAATTGTATTCTGTGGACTACCTGATAATAGACAGTTACAGTAATCCAGCCTTGAAGTAACAAAGGCATGGACTAGTTTTTCAGCATCACTCCTGGACAGGATGGTTCTAATTTTTGTAATATTCCTAAGGTGAAAAAAGGAAATCCTACAGACTTCTTTAATGTGAGATCTAAATGACATATCTTGGTCAAAAATGACACCGAGGTTTTTTGCTTTATTACTGGAGGCTAATTTAATGCCGTCCAGGTGAAGGGGCTGACTAAGTAGTTTCTTTTTCAGAGCTTCTGGTCCAAAGACGACAACTTCTGTTTTATCAGAATTTAGAAGCAAGAAGTTTAGAGTCATCCAAGTTTTTATGTCTTCCAGACATGCCTGTAGTCTACCTAACTGATTGGATTCATCAGGATTTATGGATAGATATAGCTGTGTATCATCTGCGTAACTATGGAAATTTATCCCATGCTGCCTAATTATTTTACCAATAGGAAGCATATATATAGTAAAAAGAATCGGCCCAAGCACTGAACCCTGTGGTACTCCGCAAGTAACTTTTGAGGTTGAGGAGGGTTTATCATTTACTTGAACAAACTGAAATCTGTTAGACAAATAAGATTTAAACCAGCCTAGTGCTGTTCCTATTATACCGACACGTTGAAGCCTTTCTATGAGAATATTGTGATCAACAGTGTCAAAGGCAGCACTGAGATCTAACAGGACCAGAATGGTCACCAGTCCATTGTCTGAGGCTATGAGAATATCATTAGTAACCTTCACCAGAGCTGTTTCAGTGCTGTGATGAGCTCTAAAGCCTGACTGAAACTTCTCAAACAGCTCATTATTGTTTAAATGCTCACATATCTGGTGTGCAACTATTTTCTCAAGAATTTTAGATAAGAAGGGAAGATTAGATATCGGTCTATAGTTAATTAAGTCGTTTTGATCAAGAGAGGGTTTCTTAAGTAGAGGTTTAATTACAGCAATCTTAAACTCCTGTGGTACATATCCATTGACTAAGGATAGATTCATTATATTTAAAATTGGAGCAGCGATCAGAGGGAAAACTTCTTTTAAGAGTTTAGTTGGGATTGGGTCTAAAACGCAAGTTGAAGGTTTAGATGAAGCTAATAATTTTAGTACATCACAAAGTTCGGCTGCATTAAAGCAGTTTAAGCATATATTAGGTTCCACCATTTTTGAGGCTGCCTCATTAACTAAGGAGGAAGCAAGCATATTGGGAAGGTTCCCAATTATCTTATTCTTTATGGAGTCTATTTTATTTATAAAGAATTGCATGAAGTCGTCACTGCTTAGAGCTTGGGGAATGGTTGGCTCGATAGAGCTATGATCCTGTGTGAGTTTGGCAACTGTATTAAAAAGAAACCTAGGATTATTTTTATTCTCCTCGATTAAAGATGAATAATATGCTGTTCTAGCTGTGTGAAGGCTCTTTTTATATAGCAATAAACTATTTTTCCATATTAAAAAGGAATCATGTAAATGCGTGGAGCGCCATTTTCTCTCTAGTTTTCTAACATTCTGCTTTAGGGTACGTAGCTCTAAATTAAACCAGGGAGTTAATCTTCTATGGCTAGCCACCTTCCTTTTCAAGGGGGCAACTTTGTCTATTGCCCGACGCAGGGAGGAATTAACGCTATGAACTAAAATGTCAAGTTGTGAGGGGTCACGAGTTAAATCACTGTTTTCTGTTCTGCATTTATAAACTGAGGAAATTAAAGTTGGAAGAGCTTCTTTAAAATTTGCTACAGCGTTGTCTGATAACGTTCTGGTATAATGAAGTTTTCTTTCAGGTTTGATATGATCCATTAGAGTAAGTTTAAAAGTGATAAGGAAATGATCAGACAGGATAGGGTTATGTGGAAAGACTGTTATTTCTTCACAGTCAATGCCATAAGTCAGCACAAGATCTAAAGTGTGGTGACAAGAATGTGTTGGTCCCTGCACATTTTGAGTAAAGCCTATTGAGTCTAGGATAGTGTTAAAAGCTGTATTTAGACTATCACTTTCATTATCAACATGAATATTGAAGTCTCCGACTATAATGACTTTATCAGTGTTTAAAACTAAGTCAGATAGAAAATCTGAAATCTGATCTAAAAATTGAGAATAAGGTCCTGGTGGACGATATAAGACCACAAACAAAAGTGGCTTTACTGCTTTGTTATGTGTATGAGGAAAGCTAAAAACTAGATGCTCAAAGGAACTGTAACTATTATTTTTTTGGAGATTAATTAGTAAATCGGAATGAAAGATAGTTGCTACTCCACCTCCTCGACCAGTACTTCGAGGGACACTAAAGTTTAAGTAGCTAGGGGGAGTTGACTCATTTATTGTGACATGGTCCTCTTCCTGCAACCATGTCTCTGCAAGACAAAACAAATCAATATTATTTTCACAAATTAAGTCATTTACTAAGAGTGTTTTTGAGGGGAGAGATCTTATGTTTAGTAAACCACATTTAATTGATTTGTTTTTATGTTCAGTCCGAGTTTTATTTATCTTTATGAGATTTTTATACTTTGCTCTAGTAGCATTAACTTTTAATTCATTAGTTTTGGGTAGTGGACGGGAAACTATCTCTATAGGGTAGTGGGTGGGTGGCAGTCCCTGTTCCTTGACCTGGACTCTGGGTTCCCTGATCTGGACTCTGGTTTCCCTGAGCTCGACTCTGGGTTCCCTGAGCTGGACTCTGGGTTGTCACGGCTTTGGGGAACTAGAGATAACCCTATCAATGTTCCTGGAAAGAAGCGAAGCTCCGTCCTCGGTGGGATGGATGCCGTCTCTACGTAACAGTCCAGGTTTTCCCCAGAAGGCCCCCCAGTTATCAATGTAGCCCACATCGTTTTCTGGACACCACCTTGACAACCAAAGGTGGAACGAAAGCATACGGCTGTACATGTCATCGCTAGTACGATCAGGCAGGGGACCAGAAAAAATTACAGAGTCAGACATCTTTTTGGCAGCCCTACACACCGAAGCTACGCTAATTTTAGTGACCTCCGACTGCCGTCGCCGGGTGTCGTTGCCACCAGCATGGATAACGATCCTGCTATACCGCCGTTTGTCCTTGGCCAAAAGCTTCAGATGGGACCTAATGTCCGCAGCCCTGGCCCCTGGAAGGCATTTGACGGTGGTCTTTCGTGTCTCTGGAGCCACATTCCTAACTATGGAGCTGCCAATTACAAGAATCGGCCTCTCCTGCTCGGCGGGTGCGTCGCTGAGCGGGGCGAACCTATTGTTCAGAGAAAGGGGCTGGAGGTTGGCCGCGGACTGGGGTCTGGCGCTAGTCTTCCTACGAACAGTCACCCAGCTCGCCTGAGGTCCCGGCTGCACGGGAGCTGTTGGAGGACGGCTAGGTCCTGTCCTAGTTGACTCCGCGCTAGCTACTGCTGGGCCTGGCTGTTCTACAGCGCGGAGCCGGGCCTCTAGCTCAGAAACCCTCGCCTCCAAAGCTACAAAAATGCTGCACTTATTACACCTACCAACTTCACTAAATGAGGCGGAGGAGTAACTAAACATCTGACAGAGAGAGCAGGAAAGAGGAGGAGGTGTAGAGAGAGATGGAGGGACAAGAGAGAAAGCTGCCGAAGCCATGCTAGCCGTAAAGCTAAGCTAACCAAGCGGTACCTTACCTTACCTAAAAACAAAGTAATTAACCCAGTAAAACGCTTAAAGAGTCCTAAACCGTGAAGAAAATTAACGTTTTAATGTGTTTGTGTGTTAAGCAACTCAGAAAAAACTTATTGACAGAGAAAGTTAGATCAGTTCAAGAGAGAGAGAAACACCGACTTGCTACAAACGAGTTAGTCACAAAACAGGAAATGACGCGATACGTCTTACCAACGCGATACGTCTCCCTTACGTCCACACCTGACCCCTCACCTGACCCCTCACCCCTCATTCTTCTTGTATAACCTCTATGATTAGGGTTACTTGAGTAGTAGCATTCCAACAGAGCCATATTCTCGCTTCTCATCTATTTCGGCCTGTTTATTTCTCCAGTAGCCCATTTTTCATCAAGGTCCCCTGGTTCCCCAGCACCTGACGCAGATCGTGTTTGTCCAGGCAACGTCTGAGCTGGCATCTCATGTATTTCATTGACTCTCATCATGGTATGTGGTAGGCAGTAGCGTGAAGGGTCTTGCCCAAGGACCCAAACTGGATAGTGTTCATAAATCTTTGTTCTACCAATTCAGTTTAATTCACTTTTACTTGTGTGTGAATGTGTGCGTGAATGGGGGGATGACTGAATGTAGTGTAAAGCGCTTTGGGGTCTGTAGGGACTGAGTAAAGTGCTATACTAATGAAGGCCATTTACTATATATATATATATATGCCAATTTATGACAGATGTCATTTCAAGGCGCTTTATGTCATTTCAATACAATTATACAAACATTCCAATCAGTCAAGAGTTTTCTATTTAAGCAAGCATTTAGCAACAATGGAGAGGAATAATTCCCCTTTAACAGGAAGAAACCTCCAGAGGAACCTGGCTCAGTACAAGCAGCCATCTGCTACGACCATCTGGGAGTTTAAGAAACAGGTGTTGAAAATTGCATCTTTATTCAATCACATGTTATGTTTTTCAAATGGCAGATATTAAAATCCACATATAGTACAATGTTGGCAAATTTATAAATTTGCCCCAGTAGAATATGCACAACAATAAAACATGTCCCTTTGCTGTTTTTTGTCAGTTCTGTTCAAAGAAAATTTCAACTAAAGTTCAGAGGCCTGCAATAAAACAGGTACCTGCAGCTAATCTGTTGTTTCATGTGGACAAATCAAATCTCTCTCTGGGAGCGCTGGATGCAGAGATAGCGAGAATATTCTGCCTTTAGTGCAAAGTTGGAGGGATTTTCAGACATGCTTTCTCCACACAATGGAAAGTGGGAGTAAACCAAAAATATTATATTAATATTTTTTCACCCATCCAAAGTGAAGAAACTTCTGTCAGACCCACAACATTTGGATTGTATTGTATGTATTTTTTCCATCTTGAAACGGTACCTGCAACATTACAGAATGTATATGGAGCATATCGGAGTAAAAATAGCATCTGGGCAGAAAGAAAACATTGAGTAAGAAAACAGTGTGTGGCGGTAGTAGAAAGGCGTATATAATGTTGAAAAACGTATTTGTTTGTCTACCTCACATTTAATAAATATATTTTATCTTCCTTTTTCCTAGTGCACTAGACAGGAGGAGAGATCTCTATATCATTTCTCTAATCTGTTTAGATCCACAAATATGATTGCATTTGTATTTTGCAGTACTTTATTTAGAAAAATTGCCTTTAGTTTCACAATTGACTGGATTCGTTCTTAGCTCATGCAAAAAGTAGGTCAGACGCCGAAACAATCACTTCACGGCGCTGCGCCGCTGGTGTGAACCATGCTTCAGGTTTGGTGGGGACAAACTTGTCATAAAAAGTGCTGGGGACATGTCCCCGGTTAAAATGGTGCATATGCCTGAGCCAGGTAATTTGATTCAGCCACTGCTTTTCAAATCCTCTGGCTCTGTGTTTTTAAATAACTGTCCTGTCCCGCATTCTGACCATGAATCTGACCCTAGCTAGTCCCTGCGTACATTCAGACCTTACACAATTTTCACATGTTGTCACAAGGATGATTACCTTTTAACTGCCTGTTACGCTAATTTGTCTGCACTGTTTCACCTGGATTCCTTACTCTGCTTCTTGCAGGGTCATGCGGAGGATTTAAAAAAATAAATAAACATGGCATGCTTGGATGCAAAATAAAACAGCATTTACCTGGTCGAAGAGCTACGGGGAAATCAGGGCACTGATAGAACCAACTGGCAGGAAAACCCTATTTTTACACTCTGGAAAAAACGCAAACATGATTTGATCTTATTTTGTATTTACTTCAGGTCTTCCCGGTGCATTGCTGTATCAGCAGCAATGCACCGGGAAGCAATATTAAAGTAAAAAATTGACAACAGGAAAACTACCAAAATAAAGTCAGGTAATTAAAATTATTTAAACGAAAGGACGTGAAGATGAGGGCTTTTATAAGCCATTAATAGGTAGGATTCAAAGAAGAGATAAACTATCTATCTATCTATCTATCTATCTATCTATCTATCTATCTATCTATCTATCGCAATACACACTACCACAATTACTAGATCTAGTTGAGCCACTGGGACAAAAAAGGTGTAAAACAGCCATCAAATAGTGTTCATACTTTTAATTTTAATGCAAAAATACTGTAATCATTAATGGCTCCACTCAAATAAAAAAATAAAAATAGATACACCTCTTTTGAATATTGATACAATATGGTGATAAAAAATGCAATATATCTGTGCATTAGGGCTGCACAATTAATCGTATTTTGATCGTGATCATGATTTTGGTGGCCACAATTAAATAAACCTGATTGTCAACAATATTTACATTCCAAATGCGAGCTCTTCTGCATTCTTCTTTATCACACACCGACTCAATCAATAGTTTACGAGCCACCAGGGAGCAAATGCTTGGCTAAAGCTTCATTAAGCTGCTCAAATAAAAAACGCGCACACGCCCCTCAGCTCTCATAATCGCTGCACTATGCTTGCTACGTAGCAGGTGAAAAGGAGTATTTGAGCAATGTAGTAGATCCAAATCTCCATTATTGATCTGACTAGTAAGCAGAAAGTTCCCGAAAGTGTACTACCGCTACAGTAAGCAGCCGGTGGATGCTACGCTATCCTACAATGCAGCGGACGCCCCGAAATCATAGAAGAAGGACCTAGCTAAAAATGGCTACAGACAAACTGTCAACCATTGACACCGCCGCAGTTTCGGTGGATAAATGTACGTGAAGCAATGTTATTGATTAATGTAATTGTTTTTGACTGATTAAACATTTAAGTTGTTTAGTAATACCAGACAAAATAACGGCTAGAGGATGGCGGGACCACAGGCGAACGTAACGTAAACATCTGGGTCAACAGAACAGTCAATATGTGTTAAAGGACATACAAAATGGTGGAGCAGTATGTCTGATTTAATGCGTATTATGCTATTGTTTGCTATGCAGTATTTACTACATTTACGGGCAAGTAATAGTTGTTACGTAGCATAGTAATTACTAAGGATTTGGATGCAGTGAATGTCAAATTGTTTCCGTTAAGGAGTGTTGTGGAAGGAATTTTCAGTCAAAATAGGATTCCTGCAAACCAACTCACTATGGTGTCAGTGAACTAACTAAGAACCACCAGATCCCCAAATCCTTCCAGCGTGTTCGTTGAATTTCTGCAAGAGGTACAATAAAAACACATCAAACAATTACTGCAGTTTGCCAGAAAATCACTTATGAGCGGGCCCAGCTGTTGGAAAGAAAACCCCCAGCTGAGCAAAGAACATGAGGTGTGCCTTGGCTTTTATTAAAACAGCATTGAATAATCATGAACACAAAGGAGTGGTTTAAACATCTTCAACAAATTAAAAATAGACAACAGTATTTATGCATACACACAAAGTAACCTTATTGGTCCATTCATATTGTTGGTGGGTTTTGCATGCCTAATTAATTACATTCCTGTTATTCTACTTAAATGTGACTTTACAAACCAGCTCTAACTAGATTTTCTGCTAACAAAGAGTATGGTATCTTATCTTATCTTATGTGGTTGTTATCTACATCCTTCCATTGTCCATTGTGTGGTAAGGCTTCCTGCCAACTAGGCCTGTGCTTTCCTTTCATATGTTAAGTTCACAGAAAAATACTTCACTTATTAAAAGTTAAATGCAACACTCAATTTAAAGAATACATATTATAAACACATAAGGATGACCTGAAATAAAAATAAATCATGACATATATCATCCATATTAATACAAACTCTGACAACAAGTCACTTTTGGATAATACTGATTTAACAAAAGGGTTATACTACAAGAAAAATAAAGACATAACATATCATCAACATCTTCTTCAAACCATGGTTTGGGATTTTATTTATCAATCAAAGTTTTATATATCTTTAAAATGATCGTTAGGTTAAGGTTACTTCCGTTTTTAATGCTTATAACTTTCTGGTTCTCAAATGTAGAGTTAATGACGCCAATATTAAAATCTATTAAAAAAGAAACAATGAATGTTACAAGATAGGTTTCTATGATTTCTAGGAATCATAAAATGACTTAAACAATTCCATTATACAATGTATACTATTTTATATACATTTCCTAATCAATTGCCCTAATCTTTTGCAGTCCAGACATCCTCCATATCCTGTTTTTCTCCACTAGTTTGGGTGCAAAGGTTTAACATCCTATTCTAAAGTTCCTGTTTCTATCTAACTAACTTGTATGTACATGACAAACATCTCTTTAAGCAATAACAACACTTCAAAGCGGTTATAATTAAGTCACCAATACATTTCGTAGATCCCAAAGTAATGTTTTATACTATTTTTCCCATCAGGAGATAGTCAGGATCTTTAAATTAATTAAAAATTTTAAGAACTGTTTTTAACTGACCTACTGGCCTTAAATGTTGATATAAAATAAGTCATTTTATGAATTATAACATTATGGGTCAGTCCCGCCTTCCCGTATCTCAACTATGGCTTAAAAGCCCCGATGCCGTCCACTTGAAACAATCAAGTGATGCCAAGAGCTGTCAATCATCACGAACGCTGTGTGCTTGTGCTCGTAACTGCGCGCATACTCAGTTTTCTGTTTACACGGAGCCCCCGAATAAAGCCTCCGCCATTAGTCCTGAGCGCAGCCTTGGATCAACACTCAGCTCAAGAGCAGAAGATACCGATTTCAAACCAAAAAAGCATCCTCACCTCCGATAACTCCATTGTTGACACTCTAGTTGTTTTCTCTCTCTCCTTCGCCCGTCTTGGCCCATTGATCTGGCGTGTGCACGGAAAGGTAGGCATGGCTTCAAGACCAATCAGAAAGGGAGGGAGCTTGGGTCATTTTTTTTTTCAAATCATGTCCCTCTCTCTCTTTTTCTTTAAGTCCAGACTATCACTTTAAATTACACTTTGAGATTGCACTCGGCAATAACATATTTAGCTTGTACTTATACACATATATATATATATACTATATATATATATTATATAATAATATAATATATTATATTAAATATATATATATATATATATATTGGAGTTTGGTTTTTTTGCATTATTTATCATCTATTCTAATCTAAAGTTTTATTTTTCACAAAAAAAATTGCAACATTGTATGCTTACAATTGGTGCAATAAAAATAGATATTTTACAGGACTGGATGAATGATCGTGAATAATAATTGTGATTACAATATTGATCAAAATAATCGTTATTATCATTTTGGTCATAATCGTGCAGCCCTACTGTGCATCAATATTTTCTTACATTCTGTTAAGTAGATTAATAAATGTGCAAAGATTAATTTATCTCAAAGTTTTTTAAATGTCTTGACAGATTTCATGGGACCTTCTCAGTATGAGTGTGACTCTGCTTCTCCAAGCCAGCTCGACAGGGTCATTTTCAGGGCCATTTTTGGAACCAACTGAGTAGAAGTCTTAGGGTATGTAATCGGGAATGGCCTGGTAGAGTCGCTGGGCAGGAGCTGGAGTTAAATCATGCTGACTGTTTGTAATTGAGAAGGAAAAGAGCAGACGTCGAGAAACAGCCGGTATCTGAAATTGGATGAGTTGTTGGCAAAACAGTGAAGCCAACAGAAAACATAACCATAGCAACCATCTCTGTTTAATTTTTCCTTTTTACCCTCTCTGTTTTTGTGTCTGATAAGTAATGCTAGTGGTGAAACGGCCGTCATATACGGACGTCTGACCAAATCACTTTAAGGGCCAATTTTGTACGGAGACATGAGGGCTGAGAGGGCCTGGTCAACCCTGATTTGCCCAGGATTTGCCCTGTTAGGAGAAGATTCTGTAAAAATTCCCTGAAGTTCTTTTAATGAAAACACACCTATTGTGACAAATCCACAACTGTGGAAGTATTTAATATTTATACGTGTCTACCAATTCAATGGTAGCCAAGGTTAACTGATAAATAAAGTATGTATGCCACAGTGGTAAATGCAGTGGTATTAACCTCAGGTAGAGTAACTCATATGCTATCAAAAAGAGGGGCAGATAAACAATAGTTTGATTGGTTTATTATACATGTATAACGAATTCAGATTCACATCAGTATTCATTTCTGAAATATTGAAATATCTCTATCATATGTATGGACATACTTACTATGTTAATAGGCATTTCACTAGCAAGGACCAGGCTTCAGATTCAGAATTAACGATTCACTAACAAGAACAAGGCTACAGCTTCAGAATTTAACAGTTTATTGAATGCATGGAGGATCATATGGTCTGGGGAGAGGTGTTGTCGGAGACCTGGAGGAAGACTCAGTGTGGGGGCGCAGTCCTCAGGAAAATCATTGTTCTGAGCCTGCTCAGAACCCCCCCAGATGGAACCTAGAAGAGAGAAATGTTAGAAGAGGTGGTACAGGAGTGAAAGAGAGAACAGAACGAGGATGCTTTGAAAAAAAGGGAAAGGATTGAAAGGGGCGGGTCGGCAGGACCCAGAATGGAGGCAAGTCGGCAGGACCCGATGAAAAGGGGGGGGGGGGGGGGACCCAGCGTAAAAGTAGGGGTCGGCAGACCCAGTGAAAAAGGCAGGTGGGTGAGACACACACATGTAGGGACCTGGCGGTGGATACACCTCACCGCTGGAGGCGAGGAGCCTCGCCTCTGGTGCTGGTGCCCACTGCTCAACTGCATCTAGACACTGAGGGCCTGGGGTGGGAGATGGGGGTGCCTGGCAGCATTCCCTTGTCCCACCCCTCTGTTTTAAGTACAGATTAGAAACAACATGCAACATATCCACATAAGAGAGGCTGGGGATCTTCCCACGCCCCTGTTCGTTTGACCATCAGGGGTTGGATTTCGGGGGGTATATCAGGCCTTCTGGTTGGGGACCTGGGCTGGTGGGCTATTCTTGCAATGGTGGAGACCCATCATGGTGGGAAGGGGGTCCGGGTGCAGGGGCAAGTTGCTCTATTGGGGCGCCTGTCCCTGGGAGTATAGAGTATGTATGGGACGTATGAATGAATGTACAGCATCCTTTTTCGGGTGTCCTGTGTTTGTGAGAATGTGTGTGCGTACGAAGGAGGGTACGTATGATTGTATCTGTATGTCTATCTCTACTTGTCAGGTTGGGTCTTCGTCTTGTCATGATTTTAGCTTTTGGACTCTAGCGCAGACACACAAACGACTCAGTGAGACTGGAGGGTAAGTTTGTAAGAATATTTTATTTTCCTTCTTTGCTCGAGGGGTCCAGAAACACAGGAACTCAGAAAACTCGGAATCACGAGGAACTTGGAGGACAACCACTGGAGACAGGAGAAGGGGGTGAGTGATCTTATGATGGTACTTGGCAGGAGGAGAAAACAGAAGTTTGTGGGTTCTTACTTGTCAATGATGTGGATCCTACTGGGGAGGAATTGGAGAGGATTTGTCCTGGGTGCGTGGAAGAGGAACCGACTCAGGGTGTTTGACTCCAGGGAGCAGAGAGAGGGTGGACAGGCAGAGGAGAAGCTCAAAACTCAGCCAGGTACCATGGGGACGAAGCCAGCATGCCGGGAAGGAGCAGACGCCCAGGCTGCAGACCAACCAGCAGATCCGGAACCACAGAATGACTGGAGGGAAAAGGCAAGGAGGTAAGGATCTCATACAGAGCAAATCACTAACAGGCGAAAACCAGAGAAAGTGGCTTGTTACCACACGATGTGGGTTAACCATCTGGCGTCTGCTCCAGGTTGGCACTCTCCTTTTAAACGCTCCTCCCCAATCAGGCTGAATGGCACCAGCTGCAGGAACCTAATCACCAATCTGCTTCCCTTGGACGGAAAACAGGTGAGGCAAACACACACACACACAATCCTCACACGTCTGCCCTCTTGCCTGGCGCATCTCAGGCCCCAAATCCAGGGGGGACTTTTTCTCCTCCATCACTCCTTGCCAATGACGGATGCCCCTGCCTGCTGGTCATTGGTGGCTCTCGATGTCTGGGGCTGGAGGCCCAGATGCAGCCCGGCTTGGCCCTGGTGCATGCCTGGCTCGTTTTGGGTGGGCCGGTGTGTCGGGCGGCTGGAGTTTCAGGCCGATATCCTCCTTGGATTTACTGGAGCACCTCTTATGGGGATGCCAGGGTTGAAGAGTAGGTTGGTGCCGTTCGGTGGGTTTTTGTGGGGGCCACGTTGTCTGGCATTGGCTGGGTCTCGGGTCTCGGCGCTGTGCGTGGGGCGGGATCTGGATCTGGGATCTGGGTGTCCAGGTGCTGGCCGGGTGCGGCCTGGGGGGGTATACAACCGCGCCGGCTTTTACGCCGGTTTTACTATTGGTGTATACAGACGTAATCTTGAGCTGTGGTGTTCATTAATCCATTTTGTATGTTGTGAATGTGTAGTTCTTCATATTGCTAGATGCGTTTTGTTAAAGTTGTTCTGTTCTATCGGTTGTTTTTGTTTGTTTTGTTTTTCCCACTTCTCTGCCGTCCAACAGAGGTGGAGGACTGGGATGTTTTCTCGTGTTCTTTGTTTACATCCCTATCTTGTATTGTTAGTTCACACTTCTACCTGTCCTGTTTCACTTCTTGATCTTCTTTCTTTCTTGCTTATTATCGCAACCTCATGTCCATAACTTAAAGAAATTAAACCCACACTAATCACTAATAAAGATTTTTCATACACATATACCAAGTGGAGTGCTACAGTAAAGCTATAATGCTCTGCTTGGGAAAGTAAATCTGTTGGGCTTGAACTTGGTACTCAGACACCAATTGTGAATAGCAAACTGCCAGACAGGACATGTGTAAAAAAAGAAAAAAAAAAGAAAAGAAAAAGGCGGATGGGTCGGCAGGACCCAGCGAAAAAGGCGGCCGGGTCGGCGGACCCAGAAAAAAGGGCGGGTCGGCAGGACCTAGCAAAAAAAAGAGGGGGGTTCGGCGGACCCAGCAGAAAAAGTGGGATCGGCAGGACCCTGCAAAAAGGGCAGGTCAGCAGGACCCAGCAAAAAGGGCGGGTCGGCCGGACCCAGGAGAAGAGCGGGTCGGCAGGACCTAAAAAAGGGCAGGCCGGCAGGGCAAGAAGAGGGATGGGAAGGGTGAAAACAAACGAGACAGATGAGGAATGAGAGGCAGGCAGGGTTTATATGTGTACCGTAGCATGATTAGAGATGTGAGGGAGGCCCAAAGTGTCAGGTGAGATGAGTTTAAGATTGATTAGGATGTACAAAGCGGATTTGAGGCGTAGTCCTGCCTCTGAATCTAAATCAATGTCGTTAACTCCATTTCACAAACAATCTACAGGTGCTGGCCAGTAAATTAGAATATCATCAAAAGTTGAATTATTTCAATAATTCCATTCAAAACGTGAAACTTGTACATTATATTCATGCAATGCACACAGACCAATGTATTTCCAATGTTTATTTCTTTTAATTTTGATATTTATAAGTGACAACTAAAGAAAACTCCAAATTTGGTATCTCAAAAAATTAGAATATTTTAAAGGCCAATGAAAAAATTTTTTTTTTTTAAATGTTGGCCAACTGAAAAGAATGAACATGAAAAGAATGTGCATGTATAGCACTCAATACTTAGTCGGGGCTCCTTTTGCCTCCATCACTGCAGTAATGCGGCGTGGCATGGACTCGATCAGTCTGTGGCACTGCTCAGGTGTTATGAGAGCCCAGGTTGCTCTGATAGTCGTCTTCAGCTCCTCTGCATTGTTGGGTCTAGCATATTGCATCTTCCGCTTCACAATACCCCATAGATTTTCTATGGGGTTAAGGTCAGGCGGGTTTGCTGGCCAATCAAGGACAGGGATACCATGGTCCTTGAACCAGGTACTGGTGGTTTTGGCACTGTGTGCAGGTGCCAAGTCCTGTTGAAAAGTGAAGTCTGCATCCCCATAAAGTTGGTCAGCAGCAGGAAGCATGAAGTGCTCTAAAACTTCCTGGTAGACGGCTGCATTGACCTTGGACCTCAGGAAACAGAGTGGGCCAACACCGGCAGATGACATGGCACCCCACACCATCACTGACGGTGGAAACTTTACACTGGACCTCATGCAACGTGGATTCTGTGCTTCTCCGCTCTTCCTCCAGACTCTGGGTCCTTGATTTCCAAAGGAAATGCAAAAATTGCTTTCATCAGAAAACATAACTTTGGACCACTCAGCAGCAGTCCAGTCCTTTTTGTCCTTGGCCCAGGCGAGACGCTTCTTACGCTGTTTCTTGTTCAAGAGTGGCTTGACACACGGAATGCGACAGCTGAATCCCATGTCTTTCATGAGTCTCTTCGTGGTGGTTCTTGAAGCGCTGACTCCAGCTGCAGTCCACTCTTTGTGGATCTCCCCCACATTTTTGAATGGCTTTGTCGTCACAATTCTCTGCAGGGTGCGGTTATCCCTAGAGCTTGTACACTTTTTTCTACCACATTTTTTCCGTCCCTTCGCCTGTCTGTTAATGTGCTTGGACACAGAGCTCTGCGAACAGCCAGCTTCTTTAGCAATCACCTTTTGTGTCTTGCCCTCCTTGTACAAGGTGTCAATGGTCGTCTTTTGGACAGCTGTTAAGTCAGAAGTCTTCCCCATGATTGTGGAGCCTTCAGAACAAGACTGAGGGACCTTTTAAAGGCCTTTGCAGGTGTTTTGAGTTAATCAGCTGATTACAGTGGCACCAGGTGTCTTCTATATTGAGCCTTTTCAGAATATTCTAATTTTCTGAGATACTGAATTTGGTGTTTTCATTAGCTGTCAGTTGTAATAATAAAAATGAAAATTAATAAACACTTGAAATATATCACTATGTGTGGAAGGAAAGTATACAGTATAGAAGTTTCACGTTTTGAATGGAATTACTGAAATAATTCAACTTTTCGATGATATTCTAATTTACTGGCCAGCACCTGTATATGATGTAAACATGATGTCGGTCTAATTTTAGGCCCATGCCACAGTGGTATCTCAGAGGAGATACAATATTCGGAAAACAAAAATCATTTGAGTAGGATATCTGACTTTTGCTTTAGATGCCCCTCCCTAAGCTTCAAACAAGTGTTGAAGATTGATGCATGTTCACATGTCGGCACAGTCACAAAAAGTGAGGCTGAAATCACACAGAGCAAAGCAAATGCCTCATGTTACACTAACTCTGACTTTACATGTGATGAGAGTTGAGCCATTCTGAATGCAGCCCTCTGTGCCAAACCACTATGCGTTTGGTGCCAAGAGAGATAGCCTGGTGGCTTAAATTGATTGCTGGAGACATATGTTGGCAACACTGCATTTCAGTCTAGGTGAATCTCCCCTGTTGGCAGACAGGGTAAAACCTGGAGGCTGAGAGAAGAGGAGATGGGTGCAGTGGTTGTGGCAGACGGGAGAAATAATGATGAGGAATGCTTCAGTGCAGACAGGTGGGGGGGTGTTTGTTGCCGCAAATGTGTGTGAGTGCAAAACAGTCCTGAATATGTGTGTATGGGGGTATGCAAATTCCCAGCCTTGCATAAATCCTCAGCTGTGTTGTGTGTTTTTGTGTGCCTGTGTGATGTCTGCACAGAGAGCAGACCTTGATGATAAGCGAGTCATCTTTCCATGCTGAGTGGGCCATTTAAAGACAGCCATTTTGCTGGCAGCTCTGTGAGGAGAAGTATGATGGAAGAGAACACGATGGACAGGGAGGCTGTGATGCAGAGGAGAAGGAGGAAACAAACAACGGGTGAAAGGAGCAAAAAGAATGGAATATTTTGCGGTTTTTTTCTGCCTCAGATATTAGAGCACATTTACACCAAATACAAGCACACATTAATGCAGATACTGCTGAATTGAGCGGAGTTATTTCCTGAATGCCTTCTTGTTTGACTGAATGTCCTTGCTTGTGTTTTCTTGCCCTTGTAAATGTTGCATTGTGTGTACCTGTGTCCTATCAGTCTCTGTGTATTTGTGGAGCTTGCTGTGCTCAAGTCATTCTGTCTTTGGTAAATTACCTTTTCTTCTAACTTGATCAAGCTCAGTGATTGTGTCCATTAGGATTTTTGGCATTTATTGGTGTCCTTTCAGTATTTCCTAGTTCACAGACTTCACTTTAATTTTATCTTGTATCTTTTTCTTTCTCTTATATGATTTCTGTTTTATTGTAAATACTTTCTTATATTTTAATCTTCAAAGTGATTAATGCTCTCTTTTCTGTGTTCTAATTTTAACCACGTAAAGCATGATTTCGGCCATTCCACTCACGTTTAGAATTAATTTTACAAAGTGTTACAAATTTATTTTTTTCAATGAACCGACAACTTCAATACGAGACTCTTATAAGACCCTTATGGATTGAAAAGGATTGGCTTTTATCGAATCGGAACAAGTTTATGACTTGAAACGTGCACAGTGTAATGCTCTCCTCGCCATGTTAGTATACCAGCTACATACATTTGGTGAGTATTGCGACATTTGCTGCGACACTTCCTGTATTCACTGCTGAGTTCCTCTGGGCTGCTTGGTGTTTGGTGCTCAGATTCTCTTCGAATTATCTATTTTTCTCTTTGTTGAGGTCTTTCTAAGTTATTTTAACACATAAGCACACTACTACACTTATTTCCAGTTGGTGTACTTTACGTTTTGGGAACCCTTTGTGTTTCACACGGTTGTTCTTGGTGTGCTAAGATCTCACTAGCTCGTTAGCTTAGTTTTGTAGAAGCTATGGGTACATCTCTTCCATCTCTTTCTCCCTCTGTGGCTCCTCTCTCCTGTTCCCTGTGTCAGATGTTTAGTTACTCCCCCGCCTCCTTTAGTGATAATGGTAAGTGTAATAAATGTAGCATTTTCGTAGCTTTGGAGGACAGGGTTTCAGAGTTAGAGGCCACAGGGATAGAATCACAAAGTGCTCCTGCAACAGAACCCACGCAGCTGGGATCTCAGGCCCACTGGGTGACGGTACGTAGAAAGCATAGTTCCCAGCACAAAGGACACCACCAACCTGTCTGCGTTTCTAACAGATTTTCTCCACTCAATGACACACCCACTGAGAAACAGACTCTGGTAATTGGCAGCTCCATATTCCGAAACGTGGCCTTAGAGGCCCCATCAACCATAGTCAAATGTTTTCCATGGGCAAGAACAGGCGACATAAAATCCCACCTGAAACTGGCTAAGGATAAGCGTAAATACAGTAAAATTGATGTTCATGCTGGCAGTAATGACACCCGGTCATGCCAATTGGAGGTCACTAAAATTAGTGTTGCTTCGGTGTAAAAGTTTGCTAAAAAGATGTCGGACTGTGTAATATTTTCTGGTCCTCTGACCAATGACGACATGTTTAGCCGCATGCTGTCATTTCATCGATAGTTGTCTGAGTGGTGTCCAGCAAATAACGTGGGCTACATTGAGAATTGGAAAACCTTTTGGAGAAAACCTGGTCTGATCCGGAGAGACGGCAAACATCCAACTTTGGATGGAGCAGCTCTTCTTTCTAGGAATCTGGACAGATCTATTAGTCCTTCAAAAGCTGACAAACCAGGGTCTAGACCAGGAAGCTGAGTCATAGTTTAACCCACCTCTCTGCAGCTTCTGTACTGTTACCCACTCAATACCCCATTCAGACAGTGTCTTGCCCACAGCAAAAATCAAATAGACTGAAAGTAAACCTGAAAATAGCAAACTATGAAAATCTCATTAAAATAAATATGACTCGGACCAAACAAGGAAATAGGGCAATTACATGTGGTTTACTAAACATAATATCCCTCTCCTCAAATACTTTATTAGGAAACGACTTGATATGTGATACTAAAATTGAAGAAACCTGGTTGCAGCAGGAGGATTTTGTATTATAAATTCCAATTATCAAAATCTTCACATTCCTAGAAGTACTGGACGAGGAGGAGTTGCAACCATCTTTCATTCAGATTAGGAAATTCGTCCTAGACCAGTTATTAACTACAATTATTTTGAACATCTACTCTTTAGTTTTCCTGATCCAAGCAGCAAAACATTAAAACCATTGTTTGCGGTTTTGTATCGTCCACTTACTCAATTCTTGGACCAGGTCTCAGATTTTTTATCTGATTTAGCTTTAAACACGATCAGGTAATTATAATAGGGGATTTTAATATTTAGTGGACACTGAAAGTGATAGCCTAACTGCAGCATTTAATATCATAGTAGACTCAATTGGCTTTACTCAGAAAATGAAGGGACCCACACACCTGATAACCTTTGAATTTACTTTATCCAACATTCAAAAATCTGAAAGAAAATTTAATTACAGTGGAACTTTATCAGACAGAGCCGTAACAAGTTTTAAAGAATCTGTTCCAATCTTGCTTCCCTATCCGTCTCATAATACCACAGTGGATGGCAGTAATTCCAACACCAACCCTTCAGAAATGGATGGTCTGGTTAAAAGTATTACTTCCTCACTGCATTTGGCACTAGACAGTGTAGCCCTCTTAAAAAAGAAGATAATCAGCCATAGGAGGCTGGCTCCCTGGTTTAATGCAGAGTTGCATACTTTAAAGCAGAATACTAGGAAACTGAAGAGAAAATAGCGCTCTAGACACTTAAATGATTCCTTTCTAACCTGGAAAAATAGTCTACTACTTTATAAAAACGCCCTTTGACAAGCTAGAACAGCTTATTTCTCGTCATTAATAGAGGTAAATAAAAAAAATCCTAGGTTTCTTTTTAGTACAGTTGCCAAACTTACTCAGAGTCATAGCTGTGTTGAGACAACTTTTCCCCCTTTTCTCAGTAGTGATGACTTTATGGGATTATTCATAAAAAAAAGAAATTCTGTTAAAAATAAAATCATTGGCATTCTCCCAAACTTGATTAACTCTTGTTCAGTAAATGAGGCAGTATCAGAAAGAATTGTAGAACCATGTCTATGTCTGTACCGTTTTTATTCTGTTGAACTTTCAGAATTATCACAAATACTAGTTTCATCTAAACCCTGAACTTGTATGTTAGACCCAATACCAACCAAATTATTTAAGGAAGTGTTCCCTCTTGTGACTGGCCCTATCCTAGGCATGATGAATATATATTTAACAAATGGATATGTGCCTCAGGAATTTAAGGTTGCTGTAATTAAACCTTTACTTAAGAAACCCTCCCTGATTCAAGATCATTTAGCTAACTACAGACCTATATCTAACCTTCCTTTCCTATCCAAAATTCTTGAGAAAATAGTTGCTAATCAAGTATGTTAGCATCTAAACAGCAACAACTTCCATCCATCCATTTTCTGAACCGCTTAATCCTCAAGGGGTCGCGGGGGGGCTGGTGCCTATCTCCAGCTGTCAACAGGCGAGAGGCGGGTACACCCTGGACAGGTCGCCAGTCCATCACAGGGCCACACATAGAGACAAACAGGGCAAACAACCATGCACGCACACACTCACACCTGAGGAAAATTTAGAGTGATCAATTAACCCAACAGTCATGTTAGCATCTAAACAGCAACAACCTGTTTGAGAAATTTCAGTCAGGTTTTAGAGCTCATCATAGCACTGAAACAGCACTAGGAAAAGTTACTAATGATATTCTAATGGCCTCAGATAATGGATTTGTGACTGTTCTGGTCTTGTTAGATCTCAGTGCTGCCTTTGACACAGTCAATCATAATATTCTCTTAGAAAGGCTTGAACATGTTGTAGGGATCAAGGGAACAGCACTAGGCTCGTTTAAATCATATCTGTCCGACAGATTCCACTTCGTTCATATCAATGATAAATCTTCTTCACGCTCAAGTGTTACCTGTGGAGTACCACAGGATTCTGTACTATATCTATGCTTCCAATTGGTAAAATATTTAGACAACATGGAATGACTTTCCACAGTTTTGCTGCTGATACACAATTATATTTATCCATAAAACTTGATGAAACCAATCTGTTAGGTGGATTACAGGCATGTCTGGAAGACATAAAAACCTGGATGACTCTGAATTTTCTACTTTTAAATTCAGACAAGACAGAAGTTGTTGTCTTTGGACCAGAACCTTTAAAAAAGAAACTGCTAAATCAATTACTTCATCTGTAAGGTATTAATTTGGCCTCTGTTAATAATGTAAAGAACCTCAGTGTAATTTTTGACCAAGACATGAAATTTAAATCCCATATTAAACAGGTTTCTAAGATTTATTTATTTCACCTCCGGAATATTGCTAAAATCAGAAACATCCTGTCCAGGAGTGATACAGAGAAACTAGTCCATACATTTGTTACTTCAATGCTGGACTACTGTAAATCCTTGTTATAAAGAAGTCCACAAAATGCAATTAAAAGCCTTCAGTTGATCCAAAATGCTGCAGCAAGAGCTCTGTTGAATATTAAAAAGAGAGATCACATTTCTCCTGTTTTGGCTTCTCTCCACTGGCTCCCTGTTAAATCCACAATAGAGTTTAAGATCCTCCTCCTTACTTATAAAGCTCTTAATAATCAAGCTCCATCGTACAGCAGAGATCTGATTGTTCCAGATGTTCCTAACAGAGCACTTCGTTCTCAGAATGCTAGTCTACTGGTAGTTCCTAGGATTTCTAAAAGTAGAATGGGAGGCAGATCTTTAAGTTATCAGAATCAGAATCAGAATCAGCTTTAATGGACAAGTATGACACATACAAGGAATTTGACTCCGGCAACTTTTCTCTCCAGTACAGAACTTAAATAAGTGAAATTAAAAACGGAAATAAAAATAAATGCAATAAAAATAAAGGATAATATATACACCAAACCAGGGTTATTGTACAGTAAGTATATACAGCAGTGCAGAGTTTTAGTTTATTGTTCATGTGAGTGGACTCACACTCTGTGACTATTCAGAGTTCATCAGAGCGACAGCCTGGGGGAAGAAACTGTTCTTGTGTCGGGTGGTTTTGGCGTACAGCGCTCTGTAACGTCGGCCTGAGGGGAGGAGCCTAAACAGATTGTGGCCAGGGTGTGAGGGGTCAGTGGTGATTTTTCTGGCCCGCTTCTTGACCCTGTCCCGGAATAGGTCCTCAATGGAGGGAAGATCAGTACATATGATCCTCTCAGAGGACCTGACTGTTCTCTGCAGTCTGTCCCTGTCTTGCCTGGTGGCGGATCCGAACCAGACAGAGATGGATGAGGTCAGGACAGACTGGACTATTGCTGTGTAGAATATGGTCAGCAGTTCCTGAGGCAGGTTGAACTTTATGAGCTGACGCAGAAAGTACAGCCTTTGCTGGGCCTTCTTCCTTATAGAGTCAATGTGGGAGGTTCCACTTCAGGTCCCGTGTGATGGTGGATTCTAGGAACCTGAAAGACTCTACTGTGGGGACTGGCCTGTCAGTGATTATGAGAGGAGATGTTGATGGGGGTCTCTTCCTGAAGTCCACTGTCATCTCCACAGTTTTGAGCGGGTTTAGCTCCAGGTGGTTCTGACTGCACCAGAGGACCAGCTGTTCCACCTCCCTTCTGTATGCAGACTCGTCGCCGTCACGGATGAGTCCAATGATGGTGGTGTCATCTGCAAACTTCAGGAGTTTCACAGAAGGGTCTCTTGACGTGCAATCAGTGGTGTAAAGGGAGAAAAGCAGTGGGGAGAGAACACATCCCTGGGGGGCGCCGATGCTGAGGGACCAGGTGCTGGATGTGAAGTTACCCAGTTTCACCTGCTGCCTCCTGTCAGTCAGGAAACTGGTAATCCACTGACAGGTGGAGGGAGGCACGGTGAGCTGGGACAGTTTTTGGTGGAGGAGCTCTGGGACGATGGTGTTAAATGCAGAGCTGAAGTCCACAAACAGGACCCGAGCGTAGGTACCTGCGGAGTCTAGGTGGTGCAGGATGTAGTGGAGAGCCATGTTGACTGCGTCATCCACTGACCTGTTTGCTCTATAGGCGAACTGCAGGGGGTCTAGCAGGGGATCCGTGATTTCCTTCAGGTGGGACAGCACCAGTCGCTCAAAGGATTTCATGACCACAGATGTCAGGGCGACTGGTCTGTAGTCATTTATTCCTGTGACAGGGGACTTCTTGGGAACCGGGATGATGGTGGAGCGTTTGAGGCAGGAGGGGACCTCACACAGCTCCAGGGAGTTATTGAAGATCTGAGTGAAGATGGGAGCCAGCTGGTCAGCACAGACTTTCAGACAGGACGGAGACACTCCATCAGGACCTGATGCCTTCTTAATCCTCTGTCTCTGAAATAGTTGGCGCAGATGCTGTTCACAGATCGTCAGCGCAGGCAGGGCGTCAGGTATGGGGATGGTTTGGGGTGATGCTAGGCCTTTTGTGATGGAGATGTTGGGGGAGGTGGAAGGTGTGAAAGTTGTTTCAAACCTGGAGAAAAAGTCATTGAGGTCCTCAGCCAGGCGGGGGCTCCCCACAGGGTGGGGGGATGGTCTCCTGTAGTTGGTGATGGTCTGCAGGCCCTTCCAAACTGCAGAAGAGTCGTTGACAGAAAAACGCTCCTTCAGTTTTGCACTGTAGTTCCTTTTTGCTGCCTTGATCTCCTTTGTCAGCTTGTTCCTGGCCTGCTTGTACAGGTCCCGATCCCCACTCCTGTAGGCCTCCTCCTTGTCCTGGCGTAGCCGTCTCAGTTCTGCAGTGAACCATGGTTTATTGTTGTTGAACGTGCAGAGGGTTTTGGTCTGCACACACATGTCCTCACAAAAGCTGATGTAAGATGTCACAGTGTCAGTCAGTTCGTCCAGGTCTGAGGCTGCTGCTTCAAAGACGCTCCAATCAGTGCAGTCAAAGCAGGCCTGTAACTGCATATTTGAATCATCTGTCCATCTCTTCACAGTTCTTACTACAGGCTTAGCAGATTTCAGCTTCTGCTTGTAAGATGGGATGAGGTGGACCAGGCAGTGGTCAGAAAGTCCCAAAGCAGCACGGGGGACAGAGCGATATGCATTCTTTATTGTGGTGTAGCATTGGTCTAAAGTGTTCATGTCCCTGGTGGGACACGTCACGTGTTGTCTATATTTAGGCAGTTCAAGTTTTAGATTTGCTCTATTAAAATCCCCGAGAATGATTAGCAGAGAGTCCGGGTGAGTTTTCTCTACGTCTGTGATCTGGTCGGCGAGGTGATGTAACGCCTCCGTTACACACGCCTGCGGTGGGATGTATACAGCGACCAGCACAAACGAGGCGAACTCCCGCGGTGAATAAAATGGTTTACAGTTTATGAAGAAAGACTCTAGGTGAGGGCTGCATGTCTTCTTTAACACTGTGACATCTGTACACCAACCTTCGTTAATGTAGAAACACGTTCCTCCTCCCTTTGACTTTCCAGACAGATCCGCGCAGCGGTCCGCTCGGAACAGCTGGAAGCGCGGGAGCTGTAGTGTGCTGTCCGGGATGTGTTCACTGGACCAGGTTTCAGTGAAGCAAAAGGCGGCAGAACGACGAAAGTCTGAGTTCTTGGATAGGAGAAGGAGCAATTCATCCATTTTGTTAGGCAGAGAGCGAACGTTCCCAAGGTGTATGGATGGGAGAGCGGTGCGTAATCCCCGCTGTCGCAATTTAACGAGCACACCAGCTCGTTTCCCACGCCGGCGTCTCCGTCTAAATCCACAGAGCGCTGCTGCTCCTCCAGTCAGAATCTCCATAAAGTAGTCTGGTTGATTAAAAACCGGTGAAAAAAGTCCGGCACTGGATAGCCCTATTTGTAGGATTTCCTCTCTGCTCATTTTAATAGCAGAGGGAGTGCAGAAAACTACGCAAAAAAGTAAAATTGTAACAAGTACTAGGGAGCGAAGTACCGAGGCATCCATCCGCGGCGCCATCTTAGAATTATCAGGCTCCTCTCCTGTGGAACCAGCTTCCAGTTTTAGTCCGTGAGGCAGATACTCTGTCTGTTTTCAAGACTAGGCTTAAAACCTTCCTTTTTGATAAAACATATAGTTAGTGGCTTAGCTTATCCTGAGCTATTTTTGTAGTTATGCTGCTAAATGCTTAGACTGTTGGAGGACAGACTGACCACTTTTCTTTCATCTTCTATTTTTTTTCTTCTACCACTCCAAGATATATTTTTTCTGCTGATATTGTGATTGTTAACCCAGTTTTCTCTCTGTATTTTTCTCCCCGTAGAAACTCCACATGGTCTGGTACCCTGCTCAACTACAATGCCCCCTGCTGGATGGGGAAAATAGGTCCAGATGATGCTTAAAGTCACCGAGCATCTTCCATGCTGTCTTTTCTCTGTCTTCTCAGACCCCCAGACGGTTGTGACGGATGACCGCTTGTACTGAAACAGGTTCTGCTGGAGATTTCTTCCTGTTAAAGGGGGTTTTTCCTCTCCACTGTGGCTACATGCTTGCTCAGTACGAGAGATTGCTGAGGAATTGCTGTGGTTGGAGTCTGCATGATCCAGGCACAACCTAACGTCGATGAGTCATCGGAATCTACTGGGATTCCCTTACATAGAAAACTTTTAACTGATTGGAATATTTGTGTAATTGTATTGAAATGACTTTTGTTGTAAAGTGCCTTGAGATGACATTTGCTGTGAATTGGCGCTATAGTGCAAATTGAATTAAATTACCATGCCTTATTTTTTTATCTCTCCCACCTCTCATAAGCTCTCCCTCCTCAGAGTTCGGTACATACTTGGTGTTTTAAAGTCCTGGTTCTGTACATGTTCAATACTTTTTTGATTAGATAATTAAACTTTTTTCTGAATTCCTTTATTTCAATTGCTGAGATTAATTTGATTTAATTGTCTCTAATTTAGAAAAAAGTAAAAGGATTGAACTGACTAGAGATTTAATTGGGTTTAAAAAAATAGTGATAGGAGACATAGCCAAAGTAGAAAACAATATTCATATTTTGTGAAACTATCACAACAAATTTCAAAATACTTCAAAGGATTGTGTGTGTTACAACAACACAAAGCAATGCAATGCAATTAAACTTTCAGGTCTTGGAAGTTCTATTAACTGAGCACACTTAGAGACACACGTTTTTTCCTGTTTCTTTTATCTAAAGATAGCAATTAAATCTTCAAGTCTGGACATATATCCTGAATTGGATTTTAGTCTGGACGTTGACTGGGCCATCCATATGCGTAAATATTCGTTAACTATACCTTATTTAAACACACCACGTTAAGAACTTAAGAGTAACTAAATCAGATTTTCCTCTTGAACACACCGAATCCAGTTAGAACTTGGGATTCTTAGAATACCCCTGAATGGATTGCTGTGGTTACAGGTCTGCATCAATGGGGCCCAACCCCAGGTCAATGACTTAAAGCAATCTGCTTGGATTCCTTACTTAAAAAACTTTTAACTAATTTGAATTTTTGTGTAATTGTATTGAAATTACTTGTCTTAAAGTGCCCTGAGATGATATTTGTTGTGAATTGGCACTATATAAATAAAGGTGAATTGAATTCAATATGTATAAAGCCCTTAATAATCAAGCTCCATCACACATCAAAGATCTGATTGTTCCATATGTTCCCAACAGAGCAATTTGTTCTCAGACTGCAGGTCTACTGGTAGTTCCTAGGAATTCTAAAACTACAATGGGAGGCAGATCTTTTAGTTATCAGGCCCCTCTCATGTGGAACCAGCTCCCAGTGTTGGTCCACATTGCAGACACCCTGTCTATTTAAGACTTGGCTTAAAACGTTCCTTTTTGACAAAGCTTATAGTTAGGATAGCTTAGGTTATCTTGAGCTATCTCTGTATTCATGCTGCTGTAGGTTAGGACTGTTGGAGAACAGTCTGACCACTTTCTTTTACCATTCTCCAAATTAATATTTTTTAATGTTATTTCGTCTGTTAACTTTGTTTCTTCTCAGTGTTTTTCTCTCCATAGAAGCTAAACCTGCTCCGGTATCCTGCTCAGCTACAATGCTCTGTTGGATGGGTAGCATTGATTCAGATGAGGCCCCCACTAACCCAACATCTTCCATGTCCTGTTATCAACTTTTTACTTATTTAATAATATAGAAAGTACTCAACTGAGTGACGTGAGTGTGACACAAGTAATTGTAGTATAAAGGCATCTGTGTCTGGAAGGTGCATTCACTGGTTAGTCACTACACTATAACACTACAAGTAGATCAGGAAAAAAATATTATTGAAAAGAATAAGTCAGTGGATGGATACCGTAAAAACACTCTAAGACACTGGACATCCTCTGGAGTTCAGTTAAATAGATCATAAAGAAATGAAAGGAATACTGCACATGTGTATCTTTCTAAATCTTTTAGGATAAGACCATCCTCACAAACTGAGTTACCATGCCAGAAGGAGACTAGTGAGAGAACCCGCCATCTATGTCTAAAGTGATTGAGCTGAGTTTGGAGAGACTGCATGCAACTGTTCCCTAGGTTTCTTTACCAGCCAAAGCTTTACGGGAGAGTTATTGTTGAAGAAAACTCAAATCAAGGCTCAACTAGGACTTGTCAAAAAAAATGTGGGACACACTATGGTCAAGTGAAAGAAAGCTCTTTGGACTAACTGGACCAAAATTGGGCTTTTTGGTCATTAAGTGATCAAGACAAGATATAATGTTTGGTGAACACCAAATGCTGCATATCACCACAAACACACCATCCCCACTTTGACGCATGGTGGTGGGGGATGACTCTTGGCAGCAGGGCCTGGGAGGCTTTAAAAGGATAGAAAGTAAAATGAATAAACAACATATACAGAAGTCTTGCGGGACATCTGCAAGGGAACTATGGCTTTTAAGAACATTTATTGTCCAGGAAGACAACTACCGAAACACCTAGGCAAAGCTACACAGAAACGATTTTGAAGACAACAAGGTGGATATTCTGAAGTGTCACAGTGCAATCCCAGACCTCATACCTATAGAAAATTTCTGAAAGGACTAGAAAAGGGCTGTTCACAGTAGATCACCACAAAACCTGACAGAGTTGGAACAGCTTAGTAAAGAAAAATGGAAAGACTGCAGCTGGTGTGCAACTCTTACTGAAACCTATCCTATACATCCTATTCAGACTCCCTGCTGTGATTGTAGCCAAAGATGCATATACTAAATACTGACTACGGAGGAGGGGATGTTTTTTTAAATATGTACTATAATTATTTTGTTACATAATTTCTCCCAATTACAAATTATGGAGGGGTCTGAAATTCACATTGTAGGTGCATTTCCACTGTGTGAGACAGCATTTTCAAATAAATTATGAAATCGTGTTGAATGACTTAAAAAATGTATTTATATTTTATTGCTACAGATTATCCTTTGCTATTGGTTCAGGTAGATATGGATGCTGGACAAGAATTCTTCTCTTCAAGAATCGAACAATCAATTTATACAATTCTTTTAGAGTGAAGACCACTATAGTAAAACTGCCAAAACCTGGGATAGTGTATAAGTTTGCATTAATGCTCAATTTTAATTTGATTGTTGATGATTGTAAGACAATCTGCATTTCATTCATATGCAATTGGTTTCACAGTACTGATATAATTAAAGGCAAAATAAGATAAAGGGTCAATAAAGGAGCTTACTAGAATACCGACTGTGATCACTGGGGTGGTAAAATAATCGATATGAATATCTATTCGAAAATTTAAAAAGAGATAATTGAAAGACTCATTTACACCGAAATTGTTAAAAAAAACTTCCAGACAAGTACAGTACACAGTGGAATGTGTTGTAAATCTTATGTTCCAGGGCTGCTGGTGCACTGTAAGCTGAATAGAAATGTAAAGCTCTCACCAGTGCTAGACATAGTTACTTTGAAAAGTAGTTAATTAAGTTACAATGTTACCATCAATTAAAAGTAACCGGTAATGTTACAGCGTTATCTATTCATAAAAGTTACGCATTAGAGTAGTTATGAATTACCAAAAATTAAAAGCCAGTTTGCAGTGCCTCACACATGCACTACAACTTAACTGGCAGACACAGCCTCTGGTGAATGCACTGAGAAGTCGTGACAATGAATAATGTCAGTCATCCAACTAAATTAACTCTGCAAGATACCAGTACCAGGAAAGGCAGTCAGCAATTGGTTATTCTACATAGTGGTCGACAGAAACTTTTCAACAATGCAGAGTTTGAATCTTACAGTTATGTTATTTTCCCTTTCGTTGACAAATCGAAAATAATGTGCATACTTTCACAATGCGAAAGCTTTAGTCTGCCATCTTAACTGGAGTTAAAAATAGGGCTGAACAATATAGAAAAGAGCATATCAATAAAGGAATAGTCATATTGATCAATACCAATAACTATCAATAAATTTCACAAAATGTAAAATATATATCTTAAGTGCCACCCTGGTTATTTTGTTATTCTTCAATTAACTAATTTTAACCAATAATTTAATGAATTTTTCAAACACTTCTTTTTATCATAACTAACTTTGTAACAGAAACAAATCAAGAGACCTGAGTAACATCAGTAAATACAAAGAAAAGTAGTATTTTTAACCATTATATATTATAAATTTTGATTATGTTAGTAATTTAAATTAAAGGTTTATCTCTATGCTTTTTAATATTTTAAACATTTTATGACTTTATAATTAATGGCTGAAACCTTTGGTTTTTGTTTGTCATAAAGCTTATTCAATTTCAGTTCAGCTCTGGTTTAGCTGTTGGCTAAAGCTAACCAGCTACTCACCAGATTGTAGAGAGCTGAAGCTGACAGGTCTATCCAACCCTGTAGTGTTTTTTAAGTGTTTATCGTATATGAGGACCGGGAGCAGCACCGAGTGGACATTTTAAAACCTTCAAGTGTTGTTAGCGGCGCGATCCACAGGTGTTGTTAGCACCTGGGTAAGTTTCCTATGTCTCTCTGTAACAGATTTGTTGCAAGCCGGGAGAAGGGAGTCCTGCTTAAGACTGCTGATTGTAGTATTGTATTTGGTTTATTATTGCTACATTTAGTGATTTAATCTGTTGAGGATTGGTTCAAAAAGAGACACAACCTTTACCTTAGCAACTGAAACATTTATGCAGAACAACTTCCTCCGCTGCTCCCTTGCTGTGACATCTGACCGTGGTGAAGTTACAGTGAACGTTCGCTTAGAGACTATCAAAAAATTCTGTTTCAGCTCAATCATTTCATCCTTTTTGTGGTTTGAAAGGAGAGAGGGGTGGCTAACAGAGCTGCGGCGGTCAGCATTAATGGTTTGTTTGGAGTAAGTAATTGTTGTTGTACTAAGCTACCTGATAATGAAAAAATGAGGGGAAACTTGTTTTTTCTATTTAACTTTTTTATCGACACCAAATGTCTATCGATCTATATATATTGCTATCGAATTATCGTCCAGCCCTAATTAAAAACAGTGTCACACACACAGGAGGAGCAGGGCACAGACACAGCGCTTCAGCTCTGTCTAATAAAAAGTAGTCTGCAGTTGGGATGTTCCTTTCCTAACTGAGAGAAATTCTTCGAATAATGGATTATGGTAATAAAAAAAAAAATAACGTCACTGACTGCTTAATGCACGAAACTAACCCATTAAGTTACACATTTCACGAAAAATGTAATTGGAGTACTCTTATCTCAAGCACAGCTTGTTATTTAAAAAAGTGTTACTAAAACAAGAGATTTTTATTGGAGCACATGTATGAAGGGGAGCTTAATATGCATAATGATAAAATACGAATAATTAATGAAAACTCTACATCTATAGTTCAGATATATTAATATAGTGCGGATAAAAAATTCTGCCCTCCTTTTGCTTTATAAAAAAAACTTATATTGTAACTATATATGCTTTTTCATAAAAACGAAACAAAAAACAGCGGATTTAAAAAACAAACTGGGCTCTACGAATAAATTACAAAATAACACTGTGAGGGATTCTTCCCCTCACTAACAGATCACGTTTTTTTGTGAATATTAAATTCTCTATTTTTTTGTGTTTTCTTAGTTAGGGGCCCTAACCTTAGTAGAACAGTTAAGTAGTTTAAGTTTAATATGTTTGTTTTTGTTCTCATCACTTTTTTTCTCTCTCTCTGAGGTCACCTGTTCAGGTGTTGCCATGGAAGTGCGCCCATGGGCAGCCCTGATGAGCAGCCGGTGTGCTCAATTAGCTGCACAAAAGGGGAAATCCATGGTTGACTTTAGAGAGGG
Source organism: Apricaphanius iberus (assembly GCA_028564705.1). Taxonomy (NCBI): domain Eukaryota; kingdom Metazoa; phylum Chordata; class Actinopteri; order Cyprinodontiformes; family Aphaniidae; genus Apricaphanius; species Apricaphanius iberus. The sequence goes on along the minus strand of JAPXFQ010000043.1, from coordinate 172,870 downwards.
GTGGAAAAGATGTTGAATTTAATTTCTTTAACTTCAGTTGGTTTATATTTTGTTACTTTAAATTGTTTAGGTTGATTGTGAATATGTAAATAGAAAGTTTAAGTATTTTTCTGGGATTTATGAGTAAAAATGTGTTAAATGTGACTGTTGTCCTCACCTAATTTTAAGTGGTATGGCCTGATTCTAACCTTAAAAAAAAGGGCATGCTTGTTTGTCAGGGTCTTTCTTTTTGTGGCTGTTTGTGACGGGGAATCCATGTTCTTTGTACACTTAGGGTCAAGAAAGAAAAAGATAATTACAGAGCTCTGCAAAATTTTGGACTCTTTTTGCATTTTTCATGTGTCGACTGTTGCTGCACCAGCACTTCAGAGCTGAGTAAAGGTTTTACCTCTCAAAAACCTTACAAACACAAATAAAAAACATAGAATAAGTGGTTTCTTAGATATTTACCCCTTGACTTGAAAGTCACTATTGAGTAGATTCCCCTTTGGCTAGGGTTAGGGAATCTGTCAGTCTACTAAACTGTATACTGCAGTACTACCAAGAGTTGATATTGAAAAGCAACATGTTCAGTTTTGTTAGGAAACAAAGACTTTTTACTGTCCTCATAGAGTGTTTACAGTTTACATTAGAGGAGATGGTTACATTAGGTTACGAAGGAGCATGGGAAAAGTCTTTTTGCTAAGTGAATTTCTGGAGAAATTTTTTGTATGATACTGAAAAGCATTTTGAAAAGGCTTTTAAGCAAATAAAAAAAAGTGGAAAACGATTGACCGCTTATTTTGTAATGGACCTTTTTATTCATTTTCATACTCAAACACTACTATTCCATAATCGCTGTGCCCCTTTATTTCCCCTGAGAATGCAGGTTTAAACAGATCCAGATATTTACTGTCAAATGGTGACATTTTCCAAAAAATCGTGTGCTGCAGTAGAAAAGAATGAGTTACCAGAGGGCTCTATGAATCTTATGGTAAAATGGTGAGTCATCTGCTGTGTTTATTTAAAACTCCTCTGAATTATGTACCACAAGAGACTGCACATACACTGCAAGAGCAACAGGTGCAAGAATGAGAGAGAAAAGTACTATCAGGAGATGAAGGACAAGAAGACCTATTCTGGGGGGAAGGTAGTAAACAGTCTTTTTATTTAACCACTTTGCATTTTTGTCATTTTGAAGATGTGTTCCATATTTTCAGGTGGAACCTGCCCTTTTTGGCGACATTCTTTCTATGTACATATGTAAGACGTAATTGGGAAGCTAAGGCAATTAGGATTTTAATGATGTATGCCAATCAAATATGCAATCAGAACTGTAGACACAGTTAACACTTTCATCAAACCACTCAGAATGGACAGTAATGTGCAACCTACAATCCAAAGCCCAATGCTGTTGACGGAAGCCATCTCACACAAAAACATTATTTTTATGTCCATTATGGTCCAATGATTGTACTCCAGAAAAATACCTAGACACAAGTGTTGCGTCCAAAATCCAACTTAATCTCCTGCTGAAAACTTTATTAATTTTCATACTTGTGTACATTTCTTACAAAGTTTTTTTTTACCATAACTACCGTTAGCCACCTCACACTAGCTTGAAAAGAACACAGCAGCACTGTTCTTCTTCTTCTACTGCTTTGGGAGGTTTAATGGCAGCAGGCAAACAACAAATTGGTGTATTATCACCACCATCTGGTATGGAGTTTGTATCAGAATATTCACTCATGGTTGCACTTGCCTCTTTAGGACTGAAGATGTATTAGCATCATCCCTGCTTGAGCTAGCTTTGCTAATTTTTATTAAGACACGCTCTAATGTCCACTTTGACATACAACTGTATCAAAGTATCTTCTTTGCTTCTCCAGAAGTCAAAATTAATAGCCTTTAGCAGCCTCCTGTGGTGGTTTTGGGTCGATACATTGCGAAGTGGCAAATTATTTTACATGTGTGTTGCAATGTGTCTTGGGTGGTGTGTAATTCAATCTTAGTTTCGATCTATATCTAAAGGATTCTGAGATATGTGAGAGAACACCGGTGAACCAACAGCGTCATGAAAATGAAGAAACACAGCAGACAAGTCAAGGATAAAGTTGGGGAGCTTCGAAAATTTAACAGATAACTGTTTAATCTATCATCCAAAAAATAGAGTAAAACACAGCTGCAAACTTACCAGGGCATGGTCATCCAAAAAAAACTAGGCAAAGCAGCCAAGAGGCCTATGTTCGCAATGGTGGAGATGCAGAGACCCACAGCTCACATGAGAGAATCTTTTAAAAGAAGACTTGTCCGTAATGCAATCCATAAATCTGGCTTTTGTGAAGATCGATTGGAAGATATTAATTATGGAAATGTAACCATAAGATGCTGTGTTTGCATTTTGTCACGAGCCATGCAGGAGATACAGCACACATATCGAAGAAGGTGCTTTGTTCAGGTAAAACCAAAGTAAACCTTTTGGCCTGTATGCAAAATTTATGTTACAAATAAAGACCTTTCAACATCACCTTGAACGCACAATCCTTAAGGTGACATATTCTAGTGGCAGCATTATGCTGTGAAGCTAATTATCTTCATCAGAGACAGAGAAGCTCGTAAGTGCTGATGGAAGCGGCAGAAAAATCCAGGAAGAAAACCTGTTTGCTGAAAATACTAAATCTGGGCTGACATTCACTTACTAGGAGGAGAAGAATCCAACACTTTCCACAACAGAATTGCTGTCACTCTTTTTGGCAGCATGTTAAAGTAGCATTGTTATGATAGTTTCTATTTCTTACTTTAGTATACCTCTGTTCCTACTTTTTGATTGAGGTGTTGCATGTTTAGACAATTATTCCTTCTGCTTTTAGAAGCTGTGCAGCTGGAAGGACTTTTGCTCTTAATTTTCTTTTTCAGACAGTTGTTATGACGCTTACACTTGGCAACAAGTTTACAAATGAAGGCAGCTGATTAGTGCCTCAAAAGCTCAAATATCTGAACCCCAAATCCCAGAGGAGTTGAAAAGGTCCTCCATTGTTCATAATAGGCAAGAATCATATCCCTGTCAACAACATCTCACTGCTTGACTTTCTAACCACACAGCCGGAAGAGAAGCGGCGATAGCAACTGTGGTAGATTAACAGTGCTTGTCAACAACTGATGGTGTCATCTAGGATGTACGACTGGAATATCATCTGTACTGCCTAGAAAGTGAGCTGTCATTCGACAACAATTTTTAGTCCGAAACCTCTGCAAGACAGAGCTCTTTCCTGTCCAGAGCATCATAATTCACAATGACTCATTAAGGATATTTGCATGAAATCAGTTACAACATTTAATTACCTTTTAGGATGAATAAAATATGTTTGAACTGAAATGAGTTGAACAGCTACAATGAATAGATTGATCTAGATCAAAGCATACCTTGCAATAGTGACCTACTTAAGGTCTTTTCCCATTTCCAATAAAAAAAAAATCTGGCAAGTCTTGAAAACTGTTGTTAAGACATGTTCTTTGTATAGTCTGGCTTAACCTCTTTTGAAAAAAAAACAAAAATAAACATGGGCAAAATTTTCAGTCTTTAGATGTGTGAGACTTGGAAGGACATACCCCAACAGGCTGAGCAAGACAATGTGCCCTGCATGGGCCGACCATAAAAACCTGCCACACTTTCTGATTTTTATTTAATATAATATTTTTCAAAGTAGTTTTCCTTCCCCTTAAACTTATTTTATAACAGTGTCTGATTGTATCCCCTTACAATACATTGATGTTTATTATGATATGACAAAAGGCTGTGGGATATAAATCCATCTGCAACTTCATGTATTTGTCATCGCTTAAACACAAACAAATATTTTCTCTGCACTGTTAAAATTTTCATTTTAAAAAAGAGCCCATGCGATAGGGACTACTTTGCAAAAATAGACCCCCCCCCAAAAAAATTGCTTGCACCAGCATAATGAAGAGCAAATATCAATAGCAAAGGGCTTTCATTGTGCATTTCTCACTAGCTCTATAAGTGTTGTTGTTTGTTTGTGTGTTTGTGTGTGTGTGCGTGTGTGTGTGTGTATGCATAACTGTGTTTCAAGGCAGAGAGCGCAAGCCTAAGAGTGCATCGAAAACCCAATTAAAAGCAGAATAAAAAGTGGAAATACATAAACCAATGCTATTTCAGTCACTTTCCCTTTGTGATGCTGAAGGCAGCAGCATGTGGTGTGAGTCACTGTACCCATTCGTGATGATTCTCAGTCTAAGCTTTCACAGCTGACAGACACAGATTCATTTTGATCCTAGCTCGCTGAATACCTACAGCCTGAGTGTAAAGGATTGTTTTTAGATGCCTGTAATTTATTTTAACTAAGAAGATTAGCTGATCTATAGGATCAAGTTGTTACGACTCATTAGACTCAAGCAGCAAAAGCACTCCCAAGACCTATTGGAGCTGTACTGTTTATTATTTTACTCATTCTAATTGCATTTTTGGAGGTCTAAACATATATGAAAACTCACCGAATGCTGCGTAGGCAACAGTCACAAAGACATGGCTTACTTTATATTACTATTTGTAGTGAAGGAACTAAATTAAAAGTAACTGTTGTACAGTTGACGCTCGCCACTGAAAGCTGATCATTGTAGTTATTATGTCTTGTTTATTGCAAGAATGAGTGAGCTGTGTTTGTGGGTGTGGTCCAAAAACACAATACACAAAAATAACAATGTAAAACTAGTAAGCTCTTACAGGTAAAGTTTGACACATTCATTAACCAACTGAAAAGTAGGAACAAATGTCAAAGTAAATATTTAAATAAAAAAAAAAACACACTTGGCAAATGACTGAGTCATTTTGTCATCAACTAGTAGTGAGTAAGATTTCAAACTTAGCAGACAAAGCTATCTTAAAATTGCACATAATTAGCATACTAATTAACACTGAATACTTTCTTCCAGCGATATGTTTTACAGAAACAAAAAAATAAAGGCACCAAAATATGAATGAGGGAATTACTTACACTGGTCATTAACACACACCTCCAAACTGGTTTAAAGCAGCTACACCATCAACCACCTTCCCATTTGCCATTCTTAAGTTTCAGTTCTTGACACCAATAGGTGGTGCCTGTGAACCACAAATATAGATTAAAAAAATGCAACCTAAAAATAATGAATAGAATATTCACTGAACTGAATGACAAATAAACTCAGAAATGTAGTCAGCAGACCTAGCTCTGTAGAAACCTTCATAACACAATTCTTTGGTTTTAATTCAATCTACAGACATGAAATTTGGTATACTTTTGGGAGCATCCAAGACCTACCTGAGAGTCTCTAACCGTCATAGTCCATAATGAACAGGAAGTTATTCATCTTGGATTGAACTAGTAATTTTGACCCTGTTTTTGTAGTTCACAGCCTCCGCATTCTCCCCATCGAGATGTGGACCAATTGGGTTATATATTGGTCAGGATGGCCTTCAAGCATGGGGAGCTGGAATTATCAAAAGAAATGACTTTGGGTGCCTGTTCAAGGCTTGGGACAAGGCCTCTAACTTTGACTAAATGCTAATAATATAAAAGCTGCAACATCTCCTATGCAGAAAATCAAAAAGGCATTATTGTGGTAAGTGGCAAGTATTGTGGTGGATCATCATCAGGGGTCTCATTTCACTGGATCCCAGTAAAATCTAGAATAGAATTCAAGATCTTCCTTCTAACATATAAAGCTCTTAATAATCAAGCTCCATCATACATCAGAGACCTGATTGTTCCATATGTTCCTAACAGAGCCGTTCGCTCTCAGACTGCAGGTCTACTAGTGGCTCCTAGGATTTCTAAAAGTAGAATGGTTGGCAGATCTTTTAGTTATCAGGCTCCCCTCCTATGGAACCAGCTCCCAGGGTTGGTTCGAGAAGCAGGCAACTTGTCTATCTTTAAAACTAGGCTTAAAACCTTCCTCTTTGACAAAGCTTAGAGTTAGAGACAGGTTAATAGGTAGTAAGAGACATGTTAGACAGGTTGCTAGGAAGAGATAGGTTAATGTTGGTAGTCAGGTAGAGTGTCAAAAGCTAGGAAGAGACAGGGAGAGGTAGAGTAGCTAGGTAGATATAGATTAATGTAAACCCTACAGTAGGTGCTCCTGACCCGCCCTGCTTGACGACCCTGACTAAGATGGCATTCCAGTGGCGGAACGTTCTCCACGTCCTGCTACCAACTTCTGCTTCTGTATCAGTTATGTTGCTCTTTCTGTGTCTCTGCTGCCTTCTCCAAACCCCATATGGTCTTGGCAGATGACCGCTTATGCTGAGCCTGGTTCTGCTGGAGGTTTCTTGCTGTTAAAAGGGAGTTTTTCCTATCCACTGTTGCTTCATGCTTGCTCAGTGTGAAGGATTGCTGAGAAGTCATGCCACAATCTTCAATTCCTAAATTAAACATTGTATTGTAATAACTCTTCTTGTAAAGTGCCTTGAGATGACATCTGTTGTAAAACGGCGCTATATAAATAAACTGAATTGAATTTATAAAGCTTGCTTAAGCACAAAATGGGGTCTGAAAACTATGTAAGCAACTTTCTACGCCAAGTTTGAGATTTTTTGAAAAACATGCGGTGGAAATTTAAGTACACTAAGGATCTTGCTTACGCACTATTTAGACATGGAGAACACTGATAACGCAGAAGTAGAGATAAAAATGGTGAATTTAAGCCACATTTACAGACTTGAAGAGCATTGTGCACACAGACGAAATTAACCCTCCCCATCCTGTATATGAACTGAGAAAAAGAATCTGAATAAAAATATGTTGCATTTAAGAATTATGTTCATATGTATGTCTTTGGATTATATAGCAATTGCTTGTATTGGTGCATGTGTGAAGTACAAACACGCTGCATAATGATGCACAATGGATCCGCTGGTGCTCATACAAGATCAGCAACTGACTGGAATCATCTGGATGGGGGGAGCCAATTTAGATTTCTTAAAGCAGTCATAGTAGATCTATGCATTGACTATTTATGTCAGAAAGTGGGTGTGTAGGAGGCGGGATATGATCCGAAAACAGCTGAACACATTTTTCACATTCATAAAGTGGATATTACATGCAGTTGTGCATACTCCAAGTTTTATAAATCCGAAACTTACTAAACTGCATTCCAGAGGATTTATTTATGTATTAAAGTTTTATATATCAAGAAAATGATGTGGGGTTCAGTACTTTGATACAAGGCTAGTTCTCCATAACATTTGATATGTTTCTTAAGTCTCTCCTTCCCTGCATAGACCCCTACAATTCACACTGACTGGCGACGGTCACAGAGCTTTATAAACGAGGGTGCAGATTCGTAATCCGTGCACACGGTTTAGTAAACGGAGGGAACGGATTCTTACGTCTCAAAAATTATTTCTGCAGCTGTCCCGGGCTCCGTACCTTTCTCCAAGGTGGAGCTATCTTTTTTTATAAGTTTCCCCTGAGATGATACTGTAGAATCAAACAGCAATGTTCATTATTAATTTTTTTAATATGTTCAAAGACGTTAACGATTTCCACAAAAGTTTATATTAGCAAAAGAAATTATTTGCAACGTCTTTTTATGTCGCGGAAAAATAACGGCTGCTTGCTGGGAGAATTAAGTAGAGAAACTATGAAGATAGATATGTTTCAAAACATCCGGGATTGTAATTTGCATCCACACGTCTGTAAATTGATCTGCACATCTATGAATAGAATCTGCACGCTTGTATTTTAAATCTGAGCTTGTATTTTGGATGCTTACATCTGTGTATTGCGATGTTGAGATGTTGCACATTAAATCCGAACTTGTACAGCTTAATGTACTTAAGTCTGTAAGTTAACGTTACTCTGTAACAGAGATTTACCGGGTCGAGTGTGCCTAAGCATTGCTATGGAAACGTTTATCTTGCCTCTCGTAGGTTAGCTTTAATTCAGGCAAAGTTATTAAGCTCAAAACTGATACTACAGTGGACGAAAGTCGGCTATACTTTGTGGACATGCTTGTATATATTATTTATGAGTAAAGGATTAACTACATTTAATGTGGCTTGAGTAGCCTACAGCACCTCCTAGCTGTATTTGCAGCCTTTGGAATTAATATGTTAGCAAGCCTAAAATAACTTAATTATAGTGTATTAGCACTAGCAAAAGTATACAACTAAATAGAGAACAAAACATGCTTAACTTACCATCATTCCAGGGCTTGGGACGCTGAAGAGCTGCCGTGAGGGATTTCTCCTGCCTGGAGAGACACAGCTTGCGGTGGCCATGTTGCTTCAATGGGGAGCCTAAGTCTTCTACTTCCGGTCCATGGAGCGATTAAAGTCATTTTCTGATCCAGTTTGAAATGTGGCGTGGATCGAACATATGATGTCCGTGAATTTTAAAAACTTATTTTGATGCAGAGAAAATGCAGATTTTCGACCGGAGGTAAAAGTTACTTTAGGTTTTGTGTAAAAATACTTAGCTACAACTACAGAAGAAGAAGGAGAGTGATGGCCGTAGCCTCCAGGAGGAGGAAAGTAGTATTAAACACGGAGAAAACCTCTATAAATCTGACCATGTGGAAAGTAGCAGCTATGTCGGGGGTAAAGCAGTCGGTGGAGTGAGAGCCAGCATGGAGGAGAAGCTCTACAAGCTCTAGATGAGTGTTTTACGTGCTATAGCTAGTGCTAACTACCGTTAGCAAAATTACATCATATATGCAACTTACGGTTTCTGATTTGTACGCATTTCAAATGCGAATTTTTACAATAAAATAAATCCCAAATCACTGGACAAACACAGTCGAAACGTACATCTTTAGTTATAATTTAAATCGAAGTACAACATATGTATTCAGAACGTAAGACAAAGCGGACCAGATAATAACTTTTATCACTCCATAGACTTCCATTCATTATTTTATCCGTTTGGGGACCCATGGGCCGACCGGAAGGGGAGGAGACTTAGGCTCCCCGTTGTGGCTGAGTGGGGGCATGTTTTGTAGAGGGGTGGTTTCTAGTGGCTGCAACTAGACCTTACTCGACCCAGGCGGGATTTGAAACAAACGGGTGAAATGTTTGTATCAAAACTCGAACTCGTAGCAAGAGAGTTGTGTGTGCGCAGCAGCACATTTGAGAAGTTATGTTCACTGACTCATAGTTGAAGTGGGAAAATTAACTGGTGGGAATAGAGTTTTAGGCATTTCGTACTTTCTTTTTTACAACCTAAAATGCGAAGCAAATTTGTGAGAACATTTTTCTCAGGTAAAAATTTTACACACAGACTCAAATTTACTTTGGATATTTTTGACCAATTTTATACAAGTGAAAATTCAGTTGTACAAGTTCAGATTTAATGTGCAACTTCTCACATCGTAATACACAGATGTACTGTACGCATCCAAAATACAAGCTCACATTAAAGATACAAGCGTGCGGATTCTATTTACAGACGTGTGGATTCAAATTACAACTGCAAATGTTTTGAAACATATCTACCTTCATAGAAATGGCTGATTGTGAAAACTATCGGTGGTGAAATGAATTTGTATTAACTGACATTTTTTTAGGTCTGTACATCATGAATACCTTTTTATTGCCCCACATATGTTTCACATCGATATCTGTGCCACTGAAATTCCTTTTTTGCTCTCTTGGATATTATTTTAAGGAAGAACAGATGATGTGGTGTAAGCAAATATGGTTAATTCAGGGCATTTCTGTGTGCAAATGACTGTGAGCGCGCATGAGGAACTGGGTACTAATGAGGATTTTTAATGTGATTAAATGTTTTATGCTTGCTGAAAGTAACCAAGGCTTGCAGATGGGCCTGCAGATGTAATAGAGGGTTGTTTTTCAGAGATGTGCAGTACCAGGCTCTACCAAATATGGAGTTATTGTTTTTAGGGAGAAGCTGCAGGACCAGGCGCCGCCAGGTACCCGTTATCTCGCAGGATGTAACTCAATGTGTGTGTGGGGAAATAAATCAGCAAATGTATTGGTGTGTATGTGCTGTGAGCCATCATGTGGATTGAATAAAGCAAGCCTGTCTGCAGAAGAGAGGCAGAACGCCTGGAATTCAGACTGCTGAGGACAGGCCTTCTCCACGCTCTGCAGAGGTGAAACTAAATTAAGTCTCAGCCAGGTTTTTCTCTACTGAAGATGTTTTACTCTAAGTACTCCTGAACTGGGGGTGGTATTATTGACCACGACAGTACGCACAAGTGGGATTTATCAACATCATTGCGGAGGAGCGTGCGTAAGAGTGGCCACCGCACATTTCATAAATCTGACTTTTGACTGTTCGTATGAACAGTCAAAGATTTATTTGTAGGATAGAATATTGGACAGTTTCTAAAAACGTTTGCTAAATGAGGGCCCTGGGATTCTGTGATATCTCGCAGGACCAGCAGGACCAACATATTTGCAGGTAATGCGCTTCTGAAATGCTCCCAGTAAGGGATACGCTGCTGATACGCAAAGATATTACATACAGCAGCGAGTTGCAGTTTCGGGTATATTATGACCCAGTTCTCTTCATAGCCCAATCTGGTCCTTTTTTTGACTTGCTCAGTTCTTTATGCTTCCCCAACTTTTTCAGCTTCAAACACATAATCGTTAAGGTCAAAATGTTCCCTCACTGAAGAATATATCTCACCCTCTAACATGTGATTGGTGTATGCCCCACTTTACTTTGCAACCAGCCTACTGCCATAATGCACAGCTTAAATACAATTTCCTCAGCACATGATTACGCATAGCACGGCCTTTGGTAGGCCAGCTTTACCTGACTGGAGACTGAACAAGTTTCTCCTCACATCCACCTCTCAAGACAGACGCACACGGGCACCATATGAGATCAAATGAGATATTAGAGTGCTGAGCTTGGCTCTTTTCTTAAGCACATCTCAGATGAGTTGGTTGGGGACCATTTGTTACTGATGAATCCCTCTGGCACGGTACATACCAAGGAGAAACTCATTTGATGTACATCTGACATAGTTCCTCTGGTTGGTGAAAGCTTCAAAGGTTAAACAATTCTTCATTTTGTATACGTGTGAGTGTGTGTGTTGGGGGGGGTCATTTTAGTTTCATTTCACATATTGTAATAGGCTGAATGCTGCCCTATTCACATTGAGAGAAGTTTTCAGTAAAACCAACCCACAGCTTATGAGTAAAAATAAAACACATGAAAATAACATATACTAACTTTCATGTATTTTTGGTGATTTCATACACATAGCATCTTAATGTTCTACAAAAGAAAAAAATAATGAGTTCTTACATGAAAACAAAGCTCTTAAAAGCAACTAAAATCTTGAATAAATGAAAATAAAATGCACTGATTTGTTGATGCATGTCTACCTCTGCAAAAGGAAACTACAGCACGTGTAGGACTTTATAAATGGGGTTAAACTATGGAGGTAGATTAGTATTTTTATTATTCAATCAAAAAAAAGCTTTCTTAAATCAAAAATATATTTTTTCAAACAAAAAACTTTAACTTCAACCAAAAAAAGGAAGTTCTAGCAAAGAAAAAAGTGTTTGAATGGAAAAATATAGCTGAGACTCAAAAAAATGCATTTGAACATTGTTTTTCTTTGATTGAAAATGTTTTCTTTGATATAAGTGAAGTTTTTATTGTGTGAAGTAACTTTTTTGATTGAAATGCTGTTGTTTATTGTTTGGGTCTTGTTATAGGTAGTATATCTGTGTCTTTATTATGCCATTAAAAAAAAAGTTGTTTCAAACAAAAACAAAAACATTTCAACTGCAAAAAAAAACAAAAAAACACTGTTTAAAAAAACTTTTTCAATCATAGAAAAAAGGTTTTGAATACAAAAAAACAATTTTGAGGCTCAAAAAATTGCATTTGAACATGTTTTTTTTAATAGAAAAGGTTTTCTTTGAGTGAAGTAATTTTTATCTGTTCGCAACATATTATGGGTAGGACATTTGTGTCTTTATCATTCAAGCAAAAAAGAAATTGCTTCTAACAAAAAAATATTTTCAATTTAAAAATATATTTTAATTTCAAAAAACGTTTAAAATCTTAGAAAAAGTTTCAGAATTCCCAAAAAAATGTTAACCTCAAAAATTGCATTTGAACACTTTTTTTAAGTGAACATTTTTGTATTATTATTTGAAGTGATTGGGTGCTTAACCATTGGTCAGACCGTTTGATTGACAGGTTTATACACCAATGCGTCTGACAATCAGGTCACCATCGCCAACAAGCCCATGGGTCTCATTTATAAACGTTGCGTACGCCCAAAACGGGGCCTGAAACTGCCGTATGCCACTTTCAAAGCAAAAGTTGTGATTTATAAAAAACAGACTTGACGGGAAAATGTGCGCACCTGTACGCCAACTCTGACCCGTGCGTACGGACATTTTGGAGACGAGGGAATCGACGACGCAGTTGGTTAGGTGGTGAACTGCAGCCAGACTGCATCACACATATCATTTCACCTCACACAAAACATTAATTATGGATTCATGTTATTATAAAAATCCAAACACTAATGATATCTATATTTTAGCTTTGCAATCAGCTATAGCTCTTCTAAAAAAAATTTTCAATATTAAAATAAATGCATAAAATTTATCTTAAAACCTTAAACTCAGGTATAAACGGCCAGGATTGTATGCCAAGTAATAAATTGAATCATCTGTACCATATAGCCTTGATTGGCACGTTCATTGTGCCAAGGAAGGAAGCAATCATTCTGCCAATATTGCTGCCAATATAAATACCCTGATGACTTTCAATCGTAATAGTTGAGATGGATACACTGGCGTTGCTAGAAGATTTTCAAATGGAAGGATTAGGAGAGAACGCGAGTTCAGGGATCATGCGGCCCTACTTGCCCAAAATGATGACTGGCTAATAAGCAGATTCAGATTCCCTAGAGCTGTGCTCTTGGATCTCTGTGCTGAATTGGGCCCGGTTTTGGAGAGACCGTCTAGGCGGAACCTTACCATTCCGGTCCAGCTGCAGGTGCTCACCACCCTGGGCTTTCTTGCAACTGGTTGTTACCAGCGGGAATTAGCCGACAGGTATGTGTCTGAGTGACATTATTCTTACTATTCTGCCCAAAGTACCTTTTTGGAAATAATGCCTTCAAATATGTTATATTTATTTACTAGGTCTGGGATATCACAGCCGTCCCTGAATGCAATAATGACTGCAGTCTTGGATGGGATCACTAAAATGAGCAGGCGATACATCACGTTTCCATATACTGTAGGGGAGCAGTCCGAAATAAAGGTGCAATTTGCAGCAATGTCCGGTTTCCCAAACATAATCGCCGCAATTGACTGCACCCATATTGCTATAAGGGCCTCGTCCGAGGATGAATTTGTTTTCGTCAATCGGAAAAATGTACACAGTATTAATGTTCAAATCATATGTGATTCACAAATGATCACAAATATGGTGGCACGATGGCCTGGGTCAACAAACGACTCCTCTATCTTGACACACAGCAGTGTAGGGAACAGACTGCAGGCAGGCGTGGTGCGTGATGGCTGGCTGCTCGGTAAGTCCTCACAGTCATTAGAAATGCTGGTTGTTGATGCCTGAATTAAACGTGTTATCACTTGCAGGTGATAGTGGCTACATTCTCAGGAGCTGGCTTCTGACCCCGTTCCCCGACCCACAGACAGCAGAGGAAATACGCTACAACTCCTGTCACACGCGTGTGTGCTCAGCTGTGGAGCCTACCATAGGCCTGTTAAAATGTAGGTGGCGGTCATTGGATGCTTCGGGTGGCAGACAATTATACCACCTTGCAAAGTCTGCAAGATTGTGATGGCATGTGGAATTCTTCATAACATGGTGCTGAGAAATGGAATTCCCCTCCCTCCTGGCCTACCCCCTCCCCAGCATGAGAGCCCCGACCCACAGCCGCTTCCTCCTCGACAGGAAGCCTTCACCCAGGGAGCAAGAATCCGGCAGGATGTAATGCGGTATTTGAGAAAACAACGACATGGTTCATTTATTAACATTTTTATTGTATCACTTAAGGTACCAATGGCTGTCACTATGTCGCACAGTACACTCTGTATTTCCTTTAACTCGTTTGTCACAGAATTGATGGTGCTGATTGTGTCTCTCTCTGTGTCTGCATCACAGCTTCAGTCAAAACCCGACCGCTGCTGGATGCACCACGGGCACCGGCAGCACTGGTGCTGAGGGCAGCCGGACGCCGGGCAAACTCATCTTTCTCAGCCTCCTCATCCTCGCCACCTACCAACTGTGGAAGAGCTGAAAAGACACGGCATATTAGTCTGTCTCCTTAAAATATGCTGAAATTTGTTTACGTAGCCACGTAATAAAATATATACAAAAGGTGCTTTACCGGGTTCATCTGTCGATTCTGCCAGGTCGGTGTCACCCTCCTTCTCTGACACAATACCGTACACGCTTGATGTTCCTATGATACTTGCCATCTTCCTGTCCAGTGGTGTCAGCTCGGGTGTACACGTACCCCCTCCAGTAACAGACCCACTCTGGCAGTGGGAAGAACGTTTTTTTTTTTGCCTCGACTTTGAGGTCCGACCACTTTTTTTTTATTTCGGGTACCGTCAGTGCAGACTGACAGTCTACACTGCAGACGCCACATTCTGCCACTCACAGTGCTTCCTTTTATTTGTGACACCGCTGCTGTGTCCACCAAATAAAATGTCTCTTCTAGCCTCCACTTCACCCACTAGCACTTCAATCTCCATCTCCGTAAAGTTTCTCTTCTTGGTTTTTTTTGTTGTTGCCATATTTCCCCTCTTCTTCATATGCATCAATATTCATTTCCTGCTTTGCATTGACCTTTTATAGCCAGATTTGGGCATATTCAGGGCGGGATATGAGCCAAATTCACGTGCGCAAACTTCCAAGAAGACTGTGATTTATACCGGGGAAATTGCTTACACCTGTGCGTAGGCATGGTTTTATAAATCAGAATCTTTTTTGGCGTATGCAAACTTTTTGTTTTGGTCGTATGTACACTTTTAGTAGGGATTCTACGCAATGTTTTATTAATGAGACCCCAGAACCGTCTAAGAGAAAGTCACGTGGTTCATACAGCTGCGAATAGTGTCCAATAAACACATTAATCCATAATTTATGTAAATTAGGCAACAAAAAATCTGCAATGTAATGCATCCTCATAAAAAAGGAAATGAAAATGTATACAACTTGTTAACTTTTGTAACTGATCATATTATTGCTTTTTACTTGCTTGTTTTTTGATATGGTTTTCAGTATAAGCGAATTATTAAATCCTACAATTTTATCACTGGTATTTCAGACCACAATTTTATATTATTCTCTAGAAAACTTATAAAATCACGGGTTAAGAATCACTTTCAAAGTTCTTCTAATAGGAGATCCTTTTATGAATTTATACCAAGAAGTCAGCGACAAAATGTAGCAGAAGCATTAGCATCAGTTAACTGGGAGCCTTTATTGTGTAGTGATGATCCACAATTCTGCAGTAGTCACTTCACTGACATTGTCAAGGATGTTATATCAACATACTCCATTAGAGGTCGACAAAAAATAAAGACAACATCTAATTTGCCCTGGTTAAACAAAGGGTGCAAGAATTTAATGAAAACAAGAGATCAATTACTAAAAGAGTTCCTGAAAACAGGTGTAACTCTGGATAGACAGAGATATACTTCAATGCGGAACAAAGTAACAAGAAGTTTGAGACAGGCCAAAGCAAATTTTTTTATAAATATAATCGAGAGAGCCAAAGGTAATGGTAAACTTATCTGGCAACATTTAAATAAATTACTTGGCCGTCATTCAAACAAAAGTAAAAATACAATTTAAATTTATGTAAATAACTCTATTGTTAGAGAGCCTCTATCTATCGTCAGTAACTTAAACACTTTCTTTATTTCATCTGTTAGGGAGATCAGTCAGCGTTTTGACTCAGTCGTATGCTCTGATAATGTGAAAGATGTTGGTCAAAATTTGTTCACCATCACTCATATTGCAGACACTGAAGTTGCTAAACTAATTACAGGTTTAAAACAATCAAAAGCACTTGATGTATACGGTATTAACACAAATTTCCTAAAAGAACATATGGATTTGCTTGTACGTCCAACCACTCATGTTTTGAATATGTCTTTCAAACACTCCATTGTTCCAACAGATTGGAAAATTGCTGCAGTTACACCAATTTTCAAAGCAGGTGTGAAGACTGACATGTCTAATTATCGGCCCATAAGCATACTCCCGGTCGTATCTAAAATAGCTGAGAAGTGGGTGGTTAAACTCCTCACTGCTCACCTAGAAAACACCCAACCCTCATTACATCCATTGCAGTTTGGGTTTCGGGCACATCACTCCACAGATACTGCCCTGTGTATGTTAGTGGAGAACTTGAAGAGTTTGCTGGACAAGAGTCTCTGTGTTGGAGCTGTATTTTTAGATCTGAAGAAGGCTTTCGACTCTGTAAACCATCAGATATTGTTGTCCAGATTGACTCAGTTTAATATCTCCAGTCAGGCTCTTCAGTGGTTTGCCTCATATCTCTCACACAGGAAACAGTGTGTGGTGTTGGATGGGGTTAAATCTCCATATTTAGACTGTGATACAGGGGTTCCTCAAGGATCTGTTCTTGGGCCCTTACTGTTCTCTCTTTTTATCAATAACTTACCTGAAGTCTGTCCAAATATATTTGCTCAAATGTATGCGGATGATGCAGTTATATATACGCAAGCAAATAGTGTCCAGCAGGTGGCAAAAGATCTTACAGCTGCTTTAGCATTAATGAATAGCTGGCTGGAGGACTCATGCCTAATGTTGAACACCTCATAAACTGTCTGCATGTATTTTTCCAAACGCCCCTTAAACTTGAAGCAGTCAAATATATTCCTGGATGGAGTAGAGCTTGATCTAGCACCAGAATTTAAATATCTTGGGGTCATTCTAGACCCAACATTATCCTTCAAGAGTCACATAAATAAAGTGTCCCAGGTACTTAAATTTAATAATCGAAACTTTAACTATATACGTAATAATTTAAATAGGAAAGTTGCAAAAACTTACTTTTACTCAATGATCATCTCTTATATGGACTATTGTTTGACATCCTGGTCACTTGCTTGTCCAACAACACTTAAACCTATTGAAAACATTTATAAAACAAGTTTAAAACTACTTGACAAAAAAACGACTTCCCACCACCACTGTCATGTGGTAAAAAAACATAAATTACTGAACTTGAATAACTTAATGAAACTTAAAAGAGTCTGTTTAATATATAAAGTCTTACACTACCTTGCTCCACCACCACTAAAGGAGTTCATTAGGCATAAAGAAAGCTCAGACAGGATCACTCGAGCTACAACCCGAGGAGACTTGTTTATACCTAACAGACGGACAGCATTTGGGCAGAATGTCCTCTCTGTCAAGGGTGGCCATCTGTGGAACAATCTTCCTCAACCCATTAGAGAATGCTCGACTTTCAATTTGTTTAAGGCAAAGCTTAAAAACTGGTTATGGACAAATCAAGTGTGTGATCATGTATGAGCTGTATCATTTTAATGTTTTATTTCGGAACAGAATGGTGTGTATGTGTAAGTTTGGTGATGGAGTTTTTATTATGAATGAATGATGAATTTTTATGTCTATTTTTATGTTTAAGGACAACAGATGAAAATTAGCCTTTGGCTATAATCTGGCATGTTTATATTCATGTAATTTGTTCTTACATTTATGTTCATTAGCATGCACTGTCCTAAATAAATAAAAAATAAAAATAAAAAAAAACATGTAGCATAGTGCCACAGGTTTAACACCAATGAGACCACACAAACATATTTTGGACAATTAAACCACATGATTTAAACTGTAGCAATCTGAGGCTTTTGCTACATTATGCATACAAATTGATACTATTGAAACATAGGATATCAAAAAAAAAGTCATTCTTCTGTCATGTGTAGCTTCCACACAGCAATGGGAAATTGTTTCTTTAAGGGGACAGAGGTAAAAGGCCGTGTTGCTGCAGCGTAGTTTGCTGCACATGTAGATTAATGTTTGTTCCAACATCCTGAAGTTCTGTAGCCACTCAGCTTCGGGGAAACCCGGAACGACAACATCCCTCACTGTAAGGCCCAGTTAAACGACCAAACCAACGGTCAGCTGCGATGAGTTCGCAGGGCAGTTATCTGAAACACGCACACAAAGAATACTTATTACTAAAGCCAACTTTGGACATATGTTTTTACATTGGCTTACACACACAAGCTGCCACCGGGCCCTGTCTCTACTGTCGTACTCCTGCCGGGCTTCTCACACTCATTTGTTACTCAACCGTGTTTTTCCTTGCAGGCTGAGGTTTTTCCAGGGTCTTTATTCTTTGACGAGAGAGGCTTTATCTTCGATGTGTGACTACAAAAAGCCACAGCCTGAGCAAAAAGCTCACGCTATTGCTGTTCTTGTTCTCCGAGCCTTTGTTAACTTCCCGCGACGTACTCTGTGGCAGCCCACCATAGGAAGCACCTGCTCACTTGAGATTCTCTGATGTGTTGCAATGGAGAAGTAACACAAAACGAGTTGTGCCGTGCTGCGCCAACTCTTGCGTAGTACGTTACAGTTTAGTAGGGCAAAAAAGTAATAGCTGTGAAACCCACAAGTTTAACACAATAACTCAGTTTTTAGCAGGAGCAGAATATTCTGGAGTTTTGCTGCATTTTCACCTCTTGGCTTTTGAGTGTGGCTTTTCTACCATCTTCCTTTTGTGTGGCATAAAATAAAAAGCTGCAAAATGACTCTTTCCATCAACAGTCTGAACGAGTTTCCAAAGAGTTTCTAAAAGTAAATTTTTTTGCACAACAAGCAATTCCTCCAAATATTTGTTTCTTACCTCCGCACTGAAAGGGATTTAACATTTAATTGAGTACAAGACTTGAAATCTATTTTAAGTAAAAGGGATTTTAAAATCAACTTCGAAAGACTTGATACAAAATAACATCTTATGTGATTAAATGTTATTACTTTTCACCTCTGAATATGAATGAGGTCAGATGAAACCAGATGTTTACATACACCAAATAAAATGACTCTTGAAGTTAGATTCTTTACACTTAAAGTTAAGTCAAATCAAACGTCTCTAATTTTAGGTCTGTTACAATTACCAAAATTATCTCTACTTGTTAAATCCCACAATAATGAGGGGAATATTATGTCAGAGACAAATGATTTATTGTTTTCAGAATCAAAAGATGTCATCAAATTCCTCAGTATTTGGTAGCATTTCCTTTGAACGGTATCACTTGGGTCAAACGGTTTGGGTTTCCACAAGCTTATTACTATGGTTTGTGGAATCCTGTCCAATCCCTCCCGACAGAACTGGTGGAACTCAGTCAAGTCTGAAGGCTCTTTCACTCACTCACATGCCTTTTCAGATCTGTCGACAATTCTCAATAGTATTGAGATTGGGGCTTTGTAATGGTGATGCCAAAACATTGACTTCATTGGTCTTAAGCCATTTTGTTACCACTTTTGCTGTATGTATAGGATCATTTCCATATAGAAGACTTGTTTTCTCCCCAGCTTTAACTTCCTCAAGTCTGCAGGAGTTGCTTTAGTATGTCTAGATAATGTTATTTCCTCATGATGTAATCTATTTTAGAAAGTGTACTAGTTCCTTCACCAAATCATCCCCACATGATGCCGACACCAGTATTGGGCAACTGTGTCTTGGTGGGCCAAGTACCTGCTTCTATTTGTAGATTTGATCCCAGCTTCCTCCTATCACATGTTGATGTGCACCTGGGCGAGGCACTTGCCCCAAATTCCACGCTGGTCTGCCTGTCGGTGTTTGAATTGTGTGCGCATTTGTGAGTGTGAATGGGGTAATGTCGGGGTCAATGACTAAAACAGTCTATATAACTGTCTCTAAACAGTCTATAGAACAGTCTATACACTATAATGTCAGTTCCTTTACCTTTTATGTCATACTTCACAGCTAGGATGATGTTTCCAACCTTACAAACATCTCCCTTTTTTGACCAAATGTAGCAATGGTAATTATGGGCAAACAGTTCCACTCTAGTTTCATCAAACAACAGATATGTCAAAAAATTTAAGTTTCTATCTCTTTGTGCATTTGCAAACTTCTATCTTGTTTTTTTATGGTTCTTTTTGTTTATTGGTTTTCCCCATACTGTGTTTCCATTCAGCTATTCACTGTGAATACTGACACTGTTTTACCAGCTTCAGCCAGCGTCTTCACAAGTTCTTTCTCTTTTTTTGGGTCGATTTGCTCATTTCGGAGCAGAACCCATGCATCTCTATGACACAGAACCCGTCTCCTTCCTGAGGAGGATTTTGCCTGGACATTTCCTTCATGTCCATACTTGCATATAATTGTTTACACAGATGAACAAGGCACCTTCAATCATCTGGAGATTCTTCACAAGGATGAACCAGCCTGATGCAGCTCCACAATTCTCCTCACCATTTCTTGGCTGATTTATTTGGACTTTCTCATCGTATCAAACCAAAATGCAGTGTGTTCCAGGTTTGGGTTTAAAATACATCTACAGATGTGCCTCCAGTAAACCCATAACGTCATAATCATCTATGCTTTCTCTCATGGTCTAAGGATAAAGTGATAATAAATCTGTTATTCTTTCCCCTATTATTGTGTTATTTTAAAAATAGAAATACATACTAGAATAAAATAAAAAATAGAGATAGAAATTTTCAGACAGTGACAAAAAGGTATGTTTTTTTTATTTGGTGTATGTACATTTCTAGTTTCAACTGTCTCTTATTCATCTGCATCCTCATTGGACTTCAAGCTCCTATCAAAAACCCTGATGATTCCCCAATGAATACTGACTTCACACTATGATCAAGTTAATAAATATATTTTTCTTAATATGTTACGGTACCAAAAGATGTTTATGATCAATACTTAACATTTCTAATTTATACAAATGTACTTATAATGCTTTTAAAGCTACCTAAGATCACAACAAACAACCTAAATGCAAGCTACTTAGCAATAATATTATATGCAGCTTATTCAATGGCATCCTAAGTCCATCACCCTCAGCATAAAAAGCTTTGGTACGTGTAATTTAATAGCATTGTCTAAAGGGATGTGTGTTAATATGTTTCACCATTTTTTCGGATAAAACACTTTAAAAGGCCTAAATTGAGCAATGAAAAGCTACGTTCCTGATTTTTTTCTCAAAAGAGATCATGGCAAGTCTGTGCACCAAAGGGTACCTTTTTTCTGAAAATTATTGCATTTGGCACTGTGCCTCACTGCCACTCTAGGCTGTTACAAAACACAGCCGTGAAAACTTTGTGTTCGCTAAAACATTAATAGCCAAAGCTCCCGTGTTGCATTGTCGTGACACCATCTGCGCTGATAATGAATGAGCAGGAATTATCTGAGTGTTAAAAATTGGACTATTCAGACATGTTCTATCAATCATGGCAGGCATTTATATGTTAATTGTTGAAAATTGACTTCCACATTGTTGGTTGACAAGCTGTGCTTCCTCATCAAAGCGGGAGTTTATTTTTAAGCTGTTTAATTACTGACGGGGGGGCTTGTACTTTCTAAGTGCAGGGACAACCGCAAAGGAGACACTGAAAGCTTTTTTTTTTTCTTACTGAGAAATCACTGAATTTAAAAAATCAATCTGTCTGAGAGAAGTCCCACATTTATCAGCATATGACAGAGACGTATGCCACGGATGGTGGAATTGTGAAAAGAACTCATTATCATATGTCACATCAGGCATGAAGTTTAAATCCAGCTTTCAATCTGGTGGGAAAAAAATAAAAACCATCATTGTCATCTCGGGCTTGCATTCTTTAAAATGTCAAAGAAAGCTGACCACCATTTGTGAATTGTAACAGCCATACAATATGTCAGAGGCAGCTGACATTAAAGAGAAATAGAAAATCCTGGCAACAAAACCACTTTGTGTTAACACTCTTTTCATATTAGAGGCAAACTCCTATTACTTGGAGGCTGTGAGTTATGATGAAGGCCTGGTGCTTTCACCGTAAGCTGCAGTGGACATCGATGTGTGTCAGAAAGGATGAGGGCTCAACAAGAGAAATCCATTAGACTCACTTGAAGAAGACAGTCATATTTTTCTTCTCTACCATAAACTACTTTTATGTCCCCCACCCTCACCTCCCCACATACACACCACATATCTTCCCTCTAACTCACCCATTTTACTTTCATACCACCTCAGTTAAATGCTTTGTACCTGCCTGTCTATTCTCACTTTTTCTCCCCTGGTCCCTGTATGTTTTCACGGCTTTTTCCCAAATAGGTTTTGAGTATACTGCTTGAGGAAGATCTGTATGCTTTCTTGGCATCAAAAAACGCTTATAAAGCGACTAGTTTGACACCTATAGATTTTTAGGCTGAAGCTTGCAAAGCGTTTGGGTGGGCCATTGTGATGTTTTAAACAATGGCCGATCGTGGCTGCCAAGTCAAAGTTGACGTCGGGTGACGTCACTACAGTTAGAAGCTCTGATCGGTTGATGCGGGGGCCCCGCTCTGGAGCCAGGCCTGGAGGTGGGGCACGCTGGTGAGCGCCTGGTGGCCGGGCCTTTACCCATGGGGCTTAGCCTGAAGAGGAAACATGGGCCCCCCTTTCCCATGAGCTCACCACTTGTGGGAGGGGCCATAGGGGTTGGCTGCAGTGCAAGATGGGCGGTGGCCGAAGGCGGGGACCTTGGCATTCAGATCCTCGGCTGCAGAAGCTGGCTCTTGGGACGTGGAACGTCACCTCTCTGCTGGGGAAGGAGCCGGAGCTGGTGTGTAAGGTTGAGAAGTTCCGACCGGACATCGTCGTCCTTGCCTCAACGCATGGCTCTGGATCTGGAACCCGTCTCCTTGAGAGGGGTTGGACTCTTCCACTCTGGTGTTGCTCCCGTTGAGAGGCGCCAAGATGGGGGGCAACAAGTATGCCGACTCCAGCTATTGTTGGGGTTTACCCCAGTGAATGAAAGGGTAGCCTCCCTCCGCCTACGGGTGAGGGGACGAGTCCTGACTATTGGTTGTGTTTATGCACCAAACAATAGATCAGTTTACTCACCCTTCTTGGAGTCCTTGGAGGGAGTACTGGAGAGTGCTGCTTCTGGGGACTCCCTCATTCTGCTGGGGGACTTCAACGCTCACGTGGACAATGACAATGAGACCTGGAGAGGCCTGGTTGGGCACAATGCCCCCCCCCCGACCTGAACCCGAGCGGTGTTTTGTTTTTTAAATTTCTGTGCTCGTCTTGGATTGTCCACAAATAACACCATCTTCATGCATAAGGGCGTTCGTGTGTGCACATGGCACCAGGACACCCTAGGCCGCAGCTCAATTATCGACTTGGTTGTATTGCATCTGACCTGCGGCCGCATGTTTTGCACACTGGGGCGAAGAGAGGGGCAGAGCTATCCACCGACCTTTACCTGGTGGTGAGTCGGCTCCAAGGCAAGGCAAGGCAATTTTATTTGTATAGCACACTTTCAACACAAGGCAATTCAAGGTGCTTTAAAACACATGATTACAAACAAAACATATAAGTTTAACAGTAATCAATCAGTAGGAAAAGATAAAATAAGGAACAAATTTATGTAATTAATACACAATCACTAAAAAAGAAATAAAGAAGTAAGAATAGAAATTAAACCACAACAATAAAACATAATTTAAGGAACAAATGTATGCAATCAAAACAGATTAAAACAGATAAAACACAATCGGGTAAACAAAACAAAAAGTGATCAGAAAGCGCAATTTAAGATTCAAATGCAGCCCTGACTAGTAGAGTTTTTATCTTTGATTTAAAAGAGCCTAGCGATCCAGCATTTTTGCATTCGTCTGGAAGTTTATTCCACATTTGTGGAGCATAGAAGCTGAAAGCCGCCTCTCCCTGTTTACTTCTGATTCTAGGGACGATAAGTAGGCTAGAGTTGATGGACCTGAGTGGTCTGCTGGGTTGACATAGTGACAGCATATCTTCAATGTACTTTGGTGCTAAACCATTCAATGATTTATAAACAAGTAGGATTATTTTAAAGTCTATTCTCTGAGCTACAGGGAGCCAGTGTAAGGACTTTAGAACTGGGGTTATGTGTTTTACTTTCCTGGTTCTAGTGAGAACACGAGCAGCAGCGTTCTGGATCAACTGCAGCTGTCTGATATATATTTTTAGGTAGACCTGTGAGGACGCTGTTGCAGTAATCAATCCGACTGAAGATAAACACATGGATCAGTTTTTCACGGTCCTTCTGTGACATCAGTCCTTTAATCCTAGAAATGTTCCTCAGGTGATAGAAAGCTGACCTTATTATTGCCTTTATATGACCCTGAAGGTTCAGGTCTGAGTCCATTATTACACCTAGATTACGACCCTGATGAGTAGTTTTTAGTTGTATAGCTGAAGCTGTGTGCTGACTTTGGATCATTCCTCCTTAGGTCCAAAAAGCTTTTTCAATAATCTTACTGATGAATGGGAGATCAGAGATTGGCCTATAATTCTGCATCAAGGTATTGTCAAGGTTGTTTTTCTTTAACAGGGGTTTGACAACTGCTGTTTTAAGGGCCGGGGGAAGACACCTGACTGGAGGGATGTGTTAACTATTTGCATCAGATCCGAATTAATGACAGGGAGAACTTTCTTTAAAAGTAGTGGGGAGGACGCCGGACAGACCTGGCAGGCCCAAACGAGTTGTGAGGGTCTGCTGGGAACGTCTGGCAGAGTCCTCTGTCAGAAGGAGTTTCAACTCCCACCTCCGGCAGAACTTCGAACACGTCCCGGGGGAGGCAGGGAACATTGAGTCCGAGTAGGCCCTGTTCGGTGCCTTCATTGTCAAGGCAGCTGACTGTAGTGGTTGGCCACAAGGTGGTCGGTGCGTCATTTTCTAAAGCTAATTCCCTGATATCTCACAAGATAAATGTAAAAAAAATAAATAAATTCTTATATCCGGTTTCCCGTCCGATCCCGTGGATTATTTCCTGTCCCGTCCAAATCATGTTACGCCCAGTGAAAATGACTCCGGTCCCGCGGGAATCCTGCAGGAATCTCGTGACCCGTGGGAATCCCGAAAAATTTTCACCCCCTAGTGCACACATATACATCAAAGGGGGCTTGAGCACCTGCCCTTTTTATTCCTTGAGAGACAGTGCCCTTTTTTCTGGGGTGCTTTTTTTTTTGAGAAATAATACATATATTCCTGTTTGCGCACTATTGAAGAATAGTTTATCTAAATATCAGGTCAGGAGTTCTGAAGAGCCCTCACCCCCACCCCTGCGCAGCGGCGCACATCATATACACACAGACCTGCAGGTGGCAGCAGCCCCTCCCAGCAGTGTTTTACTTGGCTTGTGCTGAGGTGAGTGGAGCTGGTGATGAACAAAAGATTAATTTACCAGTGCTTTGAATAAGGCTCGAATTTACTGCTGATTAGCCAAAGTAAAATATTTAGTTAACCTGTGTTTTGCTAGCATGCATGCCTCATGAGCTACTAGATTAGCTAATGTGCAAGGGATAATTGCTATACATTATCCTGCTTATTACATGGCTACCTACCAAATGAATCATTATTTTGAAAGAAAATATTAAAAGGGAGTTTATTGATTTAAGTCCGATTGCATTGCTTCCGCTAAAGAAAATAGCTAAAGAAAAACACGCCGTCTCTATGGTTAGAATCCTGTAATCCTGTAACATACAATAATAATTCATCTAATAATTCATCTAAATAAAATGATGATGAACATTTTAATTAATTCTCTGTCCCCCTTAATTTTCCTTTTATTGATGTTTGGGCGCTCTGAGATAGAGGAGTGGACTAGCCCGTTTTTAGTTAGGAGAGTTGAGCTACTTTCTGCCAGTAGAGTGAAGAAGCAACATGTTTGCTTAAGCAACATGCTAAGGGGATGACTGGCGCGGTAATTCCTTAGATTTTTGTGTTTTTATGTGTCTTGTATTATTAATTGACAATGGCTTTTCTTCAAACTGCATTAACTCTTAGCATTTTGCGGTGTTTTAGTGCGTTTATCTGTGCGTTAGTCCCGTTGTGTAGCACTGTCATGGTAACTGCACTGAAATTAGAGGTGCGCCGGGTTAGGCAGAGCAGTAGACCGCTTGTGACTGACACTGCACTGTTCTTGTCATTGCGGACAAAATCATTTTTTATACACCTGAGCTTTTGTTTTTTTCTTCAGTTTGCAAGACATACATCGGTCGTAAGGAGAGGAGGTTGAAAGAGAGGAAAAAGGAGCTGAGTGAGGCACCCTCACTCACTTCTAACTTTAGAAGTCCTGTTTTGTTTGTCTTAGCCTTTTCTTTTTATAAAGCTCTTTTGGCTCCTCCTTTTTTTTTTAATATAACCTAGTTATTTTTGGTAATAGTTTGAGTTGGGCTAGAGACGTTTTCATTGGTATATAATGTAGTAAGACATCTCTTTTTAGTTATTGGTACTGCTCGGTTTTAGCATAGGAAGCCCGCTTTTTGTTTTGGTTTAGGTCTGGGTGCCCTTTGTTCATTATAGGTCATTGTTTTATTACTTTTGTTGGTTTAAGCAACACCACTAACCCCAACTCTGTTTTACCTTTGTTTGTACACGCTCGCTGTTCACCATAATTAAATTTGCTTTCTTCAATTTCATCACCTCGCACAGTCCCCTTGCTGAGCTGGGTAATAACAATACCCAATTTAGGTAAAGCGTAGGTTAATTTTGCTTTGCATTGTCCTTACCTGATGAATTCAGATGGGGAAAATTATTTTTATGATGCAATTCCATGTTACACCCTTTATAAATATGGGTAATATAACAGTCTCTTATCCTGAAAATTGTCGTCGTAAAGAGTGAAAGTTGTGTTCCATGTGCCCCCTTTTTGTTATTTCAGCACCTGCCCCTCCAAAGGTCTCTGCACGTCCCTGGTCTTGAGCCGGAAAAGGGTAGGGTGCTTTCTTCGGGTCGGGGATGGGGTCCTTCCTCAAGTGGAGGAGTTTACGTATCTGGGGGTCTTGTTCACGAATGAGGGAAAATGGAGTGGGAGATCGACAGTCAGATTGGTAAGGCGTCTGCAGTTATGCGGGCACTGTACCGGTCTGTCGTGGTGAAGAGAGAGCTGAACCAAAAGGCAAAGCTCTTGATTTACCGGCCGATCTACGTTCCTACCCTCATCCATAGTCAGGAACTTTGGGTGGTGACCCAAAGTTCATGACTATAGAACGAGATCACGGATACAGGTGGTTGAAATTAGTTTCCTCCACAGAGTGGCTGGGCTCTCCCTTAGAGATAGGGTGAGAAGCTCGGTCATCCGGAGGGGGCTAAGAGTAGAGCCGCTGCTCCTCCACATCGAGAGGAGCCAGTTGAGGTGGCTCGGGCATCTGGTCATGATGCCTCCTGGACGCCTCCCTGTTGAGGTGTTCCGGGCATGTCCCACCGGGAGGAGCCCCAGAGGAAGACCCAGGACTTGCTGGAGGGACTACGTCTCCCGGCTTGCTTGGGAGCGCCTCGGGATTCCTCCAGAGGAGCTGGCCCATGTGGCCGGGAAGAGGGAAGTCTGGGTCTCCCTGCTTAAGCTGCTGCCCCCGCGACCCGACCTCGAATAAGCGGAAGAAGATGGATGGATGGATGGATGGATGAATGGATGGATGGATGGATGGGCGGGTGCACTATGGCAAGCCAAGTGTACTACTGTGCTAAAGCCAAATTGCACTAGTGTGCCTAATGTGCAACTAGACAAAAATGAATAACAGGTAAGAGTATTGCTGTACTAGTTTGGCAAAAGCTCAAACTACTAGGGGGAAATAAATAATTAGTTCCATGTAGTCACATACTAGTTGGTATACACAACAGCTGTTGTCAAGGATATTGAGTTTTTACCTAAATGGCTTGCCATTGAGGCCTACCTGTGCCAAAAGCTGTCAGCTTGTTTTTGGTAACAGAGTTACAATTATAAAGAGGAAAGGTCTGGAAAGAGATGCTGCTAAATTTACAAAAATTGTTAACTGGAAGCTTCTACAGAATTAATGAAACGGGTAAGACAACATGCTGAACTTTACCTCCACACAATGGCGATCACAGACATTTTAAGAGGCAGGTGCTCAGTGTGGAAAAAGGGTTACCTTCTGGGTGTGTGGAACTGTGAGGCCTACCTGACAGTCACTGTCGCAGTGGTTTGATAACTGCCTTAACAACGGCCTTAACCTAATTTCACTATCATACTACAGCTGTGTTTGGTAGACAGATTCTAAGTCGGTATTCATAAACAACACAACTGAGTATTTTTTAGTATTTTAATACACATCACATATAAAACTTGTAGCTGCTCAAAAGGGAGTGGGATGTAGTTAAAGATGTTTTAATTCCAGCTCCTTCTCTTAAAGAAGACCTATCTGTATATTTGGCACATTTAAATGTTTATGTTTTGCTCTGAATAGAATTTGTTCTGTTTGTATGCTAGTTTCACCACATCATGATATTTTTATAATTTGGATCCCATAAGAAATAATTTCTTTGCTCATGATATCCTGCCCCATGGAAAACATAAGGATAACATGTGTTGTTGTTTTTTTGTTAAAGTGAGGAGTGGCTTAATTGTTGTTGTACAACATAAACAGCTTGTGTGGGGGGTTACAATATAAAATTCAGCTAGGGAAGCGTATCTGTGTGCCCAATTTAGCAGTATCAATAAAATAAGGAAGTACGATTAGATCTTAAGGCTGCACGCTGGCGCAGTGGTTAGCACGGTTGCTTTGCAGCAAGAAGGTTGTGGGTTGTATCCCAGCCCAGGGCCTTTTTGCATGTTCTCCCCATGCATGGGTGGGTTCCGTCCGGGTACTCCGGCTTCCTCCCACAGTCCAAAAACATGACTGTCAGGTTAATTGATCACTCTAAATTGTCCTTAGGTGTGGGTGTGTGCGTGCATGGTTTGTCCTGTCTGTCTCCATGTGTGGCCCTGTGATGGACTGGCGACCTGTCCAGGGTGTACCCCGCCTCTCGCCGGTTGACAGCTGGAGATAGGCACCAGCCCCCCCGCGACCCCTTGAGGAATAAGCGGTTCAGAAAATGGATGGATGGATGGAATTAGCTTTTAAAACTTGAGGCTCAAAACTCGCTGATCTTTCTCCATCATCTTCCTCCTCATCCTCCTTGCTGCATGATGGCTGCTTCATTAGATACATGAAAATGAGTTGGCAGGGTGGCACAGTGGTTAGAGCAGGTGCCCCATATGCAGAGGCTTTAGTCTTCAACGTGTCCATCCCTGGTTTGAGTCCTGTCCCTTGTGAGCTTTGCCACCTCTCTCCCCATTCAATCTCTGTCCTCTGTCAATAAAGGCCACTCTGGCCCAAAAACCCTTTAAAAACAAAATGAGTTGGCAAGCAATCTGCAAACGTATCTGGCAAACAACAACAGAGGAAATCTCTGCCAGCAATAGAGACAGTGTTGTCATTTTAAGTATATCTGCCAGTAGGCTAGTTGACAAACGCCTAGCCAACTGTATATTCTCTGGGTGCTCAGCCGGTTTAATCAATGGGTGAATACATGTGTACAGTAAGCCTAGTGCTTATAGTCCAAATGCATATTTATATATAATAACCAACAGATGGTTTCACGTGTTAGACAAAGGACACATTTTCTTGATACAGTGACTAGCTTACAATGTCACTTTATACGGGTGGTCAGCTAATATAGGCTCGGTTATACACGGAATAGAGCAGCTACTTGACAGAGACGAACCACCTTTGCAACTGATGCTTTCGGGCAAATTAGGCAGTCAATGTCAGATTTACCTGGGCCATAGTCCGGGGGCTGTCTCTGTAGTCTGTAGCTGCCAACATGTAATGCTGCTTTAATGTGCTGCTCCCAGACCTGCCAACATGTACGCATTTTGCGTACTCAGCACGCATTTTGACCCTTAAGTACGCTTGTACGGTTCGCTGGTCTCTTTGTACGCATTTTGTTGCAACTTGCATTTCGCCGGGTTCAGTTTCTAAACTTTCAATGAAATCCATAACGTTGATTCTGCCACTGACTGAGCCACAGCGTGTAAGTGGAGTGAAAAGCTTTCGGCCATCCAGAGTGCTGCATTTTAACCCTCCACCCGCCTGCCCGTCGTATCCAAATGCTTTGTGCATTCAATTCAATTCAGCCGCTAAAGCAAGCAAGCCAGGCTGGCCCGACAACTTGCCAGCTGCGTGCTATGGCTGAACCGCCACATAAAAAGCATCGGAAACCACAGCAGTTTCTCAAAAGCTATCGGGAGGGATGGCCTTCTCTCCAGAGGTCGAGACTGCCCAATCATGCTTTCTGCACCTTGTGTAAGACCGACTTGGACATCAGTCACCAAGGAGCAACAGGTAACGAACTTAGTACCACACACAAACACGCCCCAACCCCCTGAAACATAATATTAAAAGTAAAAGGATAAGAAAAAAATGGTTCATAGTGTCCAGCTAGCTAAATCAAAATATCATTCGTTCTTTCCATTTTCACAGGGCTTACCACAAGCGCCGGCTGCCGGCTATATAGCCGACTACTCAACGAAGTCCAGCGGGCTACTAATTTATGACTACGATGTAATTCGGCACAATGCTGTGCAGGACGTTAGCATCCCCATCGTATTTTCCCTTTCATACTTCAGCATGATTCCAGCTGTGACACGGCTCTATTCTCTGCTTTCAAACTTCGCTGCTCCGCCCGGTCCTTTAATATACTTTTGGTCGGTCGCACTGAACTAATATCCTTCCGCTCGCTCAAGTTGTACCCAGTGTGATCATGGGGCTCTTGACTCAGGTGTAGCTAAATGGACGATGCGGAAAGGCTATAAAGTCCACGGCGGCGTTGTTGTTAAACCAGGCTGTTGGTAATTCAGTCCTCCCTTCAAGCGTTCAATTAGTGAAAACAAAAAATTGATTCATAAGAGTGTATTTTTGTTTGTATAAGGGAGAATTATTTGCTGTTTATTTGTGTAGCCACCACTCCACTGTGAACGTGTCATGAACTGAAAATAAGAGATTCACAACCACAGAAAGCCCGTTGATGCCATACTATGCCGGCTTGTATTGCCTATTTTTTTATTTTTAGCAGTGGAAATCAGTTTTTATTCCTACTTTATATGTTGTATAATGATGATAATAATTTAGTGATAATAGTAGTAGTAAAGTAATATTATATTTGAGCAAATGTCTGAGAAAATAATATAGCTTGCTTATTATTCAATTCAAAGATACTTTTTTGATCCGGTCAAATCCGGTCTGCAGCCGCCAGAGCAGCGCTCCCAGTCACATAATAGTAGTAGTTGTAATAATAATAATAATAATAATAATAATAATAATAATAATAATAATAATAATAAGTATTAGTTATCTTCTCCTGTTCATGGTTTCTGAGGTGTGAGAAACATGCCACCAAAAAGAAAATCCAATCAGCAGACTCTGGAAGGCTTCTTAAAGAAGAAAAGTGGTAAGTTTAAGTGCTTCAGAGTAGTATTAAGATTCTGTATTCATCCTAAAAGGGACATTCATTGTTCAAATCAAAACATTTTCAGATTTTTCTTATTTTAATGGTGGCATTTTAATGTACACCTACAAGTGTTATATTGTTGCTGCTGCAATATTTTGAGTTGGGCGTGGACTCTGATCCTGAATGGGAAGATAGTGACACAGTGAATTTGATTAAAGAGCAGAATGGAGATATGAAACCATTAAGTTTATAATTTTTGTTGGAAACGTCTTTTACTTAAGATTATTTTTTTTTTATTTGTATACATATTCTGGTGTTTACGACAAAGTTAATAAATACACATGAATATTGTGCTGTTACTTACATTTACACTATATGGTCAGCCCCCCCCCCCCCCCCCGCCGCCCCCCAAGCTGGCTACTTTCATATTATTGCTGGCTAGTCTGTGTCTATGTGGAAAACCCTGTTTTCAATTGTCGAAAATAAAAAAAATGAAAAAGTGCCAGATTGTTTTGTTTTTCGTTTTTTAATCTAACACAAAAAAAACAGCCAAACCCGACCGGTCCGTCGGGTTTGGCTGTATATTATGAGTATATTATGTGTATATGTAATGAATTATGGTGTTAGGTACAGGGCTTAAAGTGTCCGGGCACTGTGCCTGAATTCAGGCGTGGGCAATGTCGTTTAAGAATAGAAAATAGGCTTCAGAAATGTGTTTTATATGGAAGTGTCCTTACTTTACCCTGTCGGTATCTCACAGGGTTCTTACTATTAGGCGGTCAATGGTGGAGCATATAGGATAAGGGGGGGAGTGTACTCATAAAATTTCTTCAAGGTTGGCAGGTCTGTGCTTCACAGTTGTATAAATTATGGGAACAACATGGGGTTGACATTGTGTGCATTAGAGTGCACGTTTCTGTCTGAGCCTGACAGAGCAGAAACTGAACCTGACCGAACCCGACAGGCATTACGATTATTATGTCAGAGCCCTCCCTCCTCTGATGTGACCGAGTCCTACCCGAACCCGAGCACTCTTTCTAAATATCTGTCCAAACCCGGCCCAGTTCAATTCAGTTCAATTGAAAAATACTTTATTGATCCCCAAGGGGAAATTCAGTTTACAGTACAACTCTTCTAAGATCATGACAACAAACAATACAAACAGATCCAGGTTACTGAAGGGCTTGCAGCCACAGAATGGCGTTGGGTATTCATTCTCTAGTACACGTGTGTTCTTATGGTGTGCATGCATAGGTTCATTGTCAGTGATCATATCAAAGTGCTAAGCCACATACAAAAATCCTGTAGTTTGTATAAAAAGTAACTAAAAATTATTTGACAAAATGGCACCTTCTCAATCCGAGGGCAAGGGGCAGGTGTTCGAGCACCACCTTGGGTCTATCTGTGCATGGTATTGCTGGTGTCTGTATGAGTTGCCACCTCAAGATATGTTTCAGCTCCACCCACATGCGAGATGGCTGCTGCTTGTAAATGTTAAACAGATGGATCACATTAGGTTTAGGCACTGCTTCTCAAATATTTGGATTAAGAAAATAGTCAAGTTGGGATGAGGTAATGCTCCTCAAATATTAGGCTTAGACATTGATGTAGGTCTAGGCAGTTGTTCTTGGATGTTAAGATTAGTAATAAATCAACCAGGCTAGCCAGGTAAAGAAGAAATGTGGGACCTTGCTAGCCTGATGTAGCCATACTCAATTCTAATCAGAATGTGAGTCTGATACTGCTCCATTGGGCTGGATGATGACTTTTGTGTGAAGGGCGTGTTCCTAATTTTTGGGTGATCTAACAAGATTGAGTGTGCAAACGTTAACAGGCAGTATTCAAATGAGGACTTTGAGTCTGCTGATGTGTGTGCTGGCCTTTCTGACTCATGCACTGTGCCACAGTCAGAGTGAAATAATAGGTGCAATGATCCATGATGCATCTTTTTATATTTTTATTCTAAGAATTATGATAAAAAAGAGACAAAGATTAGGGTGTGTTACTCTGTATATATATATATATATATATATATATATATATATATATATATTAGGGCTGGGCACTTTATCGCGTTAACGCGTTGACCCCTTTTCGCCTTTTGCATTTTCTTTCATAAACTCTAATAAGGGCATAGTCTTTCACTCACCTCAGGCAAAGTGACATGATGATCAATACTGTGTTTGAAAAGAGTCATCATGCACCTAAACCAATTAAAGCATTAAAGCGGACCCGGACTGCTGCAGTGGCTGCACCTGAACTAGAACCGATTGATGGGGAAAGCAAGATGGATAAAAGCAAAGCTTTGCATGGACATTTTCATTTTAAACCTCTTCCGGGTTTTGAATTTGTTAGGACCAAAGTTATTTGTGACCACTGCAATGTTTAAATGTCTTATCATCGGAGTAATTCCAGTCTGAAGTATGATTTAAATGCTTTACACGGTGTTGATGCTAGAAAATCACCAGCTGAATCAAACAGTGCAGGGAGGCTTCGACAGACTACGCTGGATGCATCTTGTTGAAGAAGTATAGATAAACACAAACAAAACAAGCTAACAAAGGCTATTGTGAGGTGGGTGGCTAGAAACTGCAGACCAATAAGTGTTGTGGAAGATGTCGGGCTGAGGAACGTTTCTCAGGATTGCAACTAATGACAGCGCATATGGGCTTCCCTCCAGACGTACCATCACAAGAAAAATACACGAGTTGTATGAAAACGAGAGGACCGCAAAGGCGACCGCGTTACAACATGCACCAACTGTTGCTCTCACTGGAGACTACTGGATATCACTTGGTAACCATAATTACCTCGGAGTTATCGTTCAATTTATTGATGAACAGTGGGAGCTGCATTCACATGCCCTGACGGTAATGAAAACAGAGGAGACACATTTCGCTGCAACGTGTGCAGAAATTTTTTTTCTATGTCGTAGAGCAGTGGAACGTTTCAGATAAAGTAAGCACACTTAGCACAGATAGTGCTAGAAATATAATCGCTGCTGCAAGACATCAACCTTTTTAACATGTCCTATGCGTCGTGCACAGTCTGCAGCGTTCCATCTCTGTAGAACAGTGCTTTTGATAATGTTCTGGCCAAATGATGAAAAGTTGTGGGCCACTTTAAACACAGTCCAGTAAATGCTGCAGAATTAGAACAAAAACAACTAGAACATGGACAAACGCAGGAGTCGCTTATACAGGACATTCCAACCAGATGGAATTCAACCTTGGAAATGATAAAAAGTGTCCGCAGAAATGAGCAACCACTGAGGGATGTCCTCGCTACACACAACCCCAAGATGGACTGACTGAAATGGACAAACTGCAGAAGCTGGAAATGCTGCTGGAGCCCTACAGGTATTTTATTTACATCATATATTGTTCACTGTCCTGAGTGCATGTGAGAGTGAAATAGTATGTCCCTCTGTATGTGTGTGAACAGCATAAATATTTCTGAATATAATTAAGTGAATGCAATATGATTTAACAGACACGGATTTTATGTTTTTTTGTGTTGTAGATATGTGACCGAACTTCTGGCCGGAGAAAACAATGTTTCATGCTCTGTGGTTCTGCCAGCTTTTTGCCATCTTTCGCGGGTGATGGAAAGCTCAGATGATGATCCTGCTTACATGGTCAAATTCAAGTCTACATTCAGAACAGATCTGGAGACGCGCAACAAAAATCCCACCAATGCACATAAGATCGCCACCACCTTGGACCCAAGATTCAAGGACCTCAAGTGTATACCCAGACCTGAGAGAGAAGAGGTGTGGGCATCAGTCACCACCTTACTCAACGAACAGAGGGTTGTTGCTGAGCAATACCCCTCAAACAAGAATACTTGTTACTGAAAATAGGCTGTTAATGCTGTTCCCTGATGAGAGTGAGGAAAAAAATGCTTGTACCTGTTCAGGAAAAAAGAAAACTGATTGTTAAATTTGAACTTCTTGTTACTCAGAAGATGCCTGTTAAAAAAGCACTGACTGTTGGTCTAGATGCTAAGGAAAACTTGTTTTATTTTTTTTTACAGCAAATAACTTTTATAATAAAAGTTTGCAGTTAACTACTTTGGAATTCATTACTGAATTTTGCTCGTAACAATGCGATTAACTGCGATTAATCACAGCGTTTATGCGATTAAAAATTTTAATCTATGCCCAGCACTAATAAATATAGTGCTCTGCATAAATGAGTACACCCCCTTTAAAAAGTATGAAGTTAATCAGTAGCTCAATAAACAAAACAACAACATTTCCTCTGAAATGGGGCTATGGGGCTATGGGGGGGGGGGTACATGGATGTAAACTTGAAACTAAAAATATATATATTTATATATCACAATTGCAAAAGCACATGGATGTAACACTTTTGTGTATACAGTAGAGATCTGGTGGTCTACTGTTGGGTAATGTGTTGCACTGAACATTCAATATGATTTGGTGTGTGGAAATAGATATATACATGGCTCTGTATTGTGGTTTGGTCAATTGGGGTCAGATTTAATAAGCACTGGCTTCATCCTATCCTTTTTGAAACTACCATGAAAGTTGTTGTTTTTTCTGCAGGTTAATTGCTAGATTTTTTTTCTTGTTATTTCTAGTTTATCTTTATTGTTGGCATTTGTTTATATGTTACTTTTTTTCCACATTTTACACTATTAACTGTGTTCAGGTCCAGTAAAATAGATTGCAGTGAACTGCACAATTCTCTTGTGTTTTCATTGTTTTGAATGAAAAATAGTTTGTAATAATTTAGATAGGTGAAAGTAATAGCAAAATATAATTATTAATAAAAGCAATTAATTGTTAATCATAAAATAATTATAGACAGATTAATAGAAATTTGAAAATAATTGCTAGTTGCAGCGCTACATACCGCCCATGGTGTACCCAGGTGTAATAATGGACTCAGACCTGAACCTTCAGGGTCACATAAAGGCAATAGCAAGGTCAGCTTTCTATCATCTGTAGAACATCTCTAGGATTAAAGGACTGATGTCACAGAAGGACCTTGAAAAACTGATCCATAGGTTTATCTTTAGTCAGATTGATTACTGCAACAGCGTCCTCACAGGCCTACCTAAAAAGTCAATCAGACAGCTGCAGCTTATCTAGAACGCTGCTGCTCGTGTTCTCACTAGAACCAGGAAAGTAGAACACATAACCCCAGTTCTTAAGTCCTTACACTGGCTCTCTGTAGCTCAGAGAATAGACTTTAAAATACTCCTACTAGTTTATAAATCACTGAACGGTTTAGCACCAAAGTATGTTGAAGATATGCTGTCATTACATCAACTCAGCAGACGACTCAGGTCCATCAACTCTAGCTTACTAAACACCCCTAGAATTAGAACTAAACAAGGAGAGGCAGCTTTCGGCTTTTATGCTCTAAAAATGTGGAATAAACTTCTAGACGAATGCAAAAATGCTGAATCTTTAGGCTATTTTAAATAAAAGATAAAAACTCTACTATTCAGATCTGCCTTTGAACCTTGAAATGCGCTTTCTAATCACTTTTTTAACCGATGGTGTTTACCTGTTTTAATTTATTTTAATTGCATAAATTTGTTCCTTACATTATCTTTATTGTTGTGGTTTCATTTCAATTCTTATTTTTTACTTCCCTTTTAACTGATTGTGTATTAATTACATACATTTGTTCCTTACATCACCTTTTCTTACTGATTGATTATGTCTGTGTGTTAAACCTATATGTTTTTGTTTTATAATCATGCTCTTGTAATCATGTAGTTTCATTACAACTGAATCATGTAAAGCACTTTGAATTGCCTTGTGTTGAAAGTGTTCTATATAAATAAAATTGCCTTGCCTTGCCTTGCCATATTTGGTCAATAACCTTGTCAGCATAATTTATATAATTATTTTACACAATGTCCTAGGCTCAGTCTGACAGGTAGTAATCTAATCTACTTATTTAGATACGGATAATCTTTTATCAAAAAGGATGGCTTTTGTGTTTATCACAGATGTGCCAACCTTAAGATAAAATAAAGTTTAATTCTGCTAAGGACCCGATAAATTAACATCACATAATTATGCCAAAAAGCTGAGATGAAACCTCATCTGCGTGTCCAGTTTCTCTGCCAGTTTAAAACTGTAATTATATTGCAATGTTTCAAAGCAATTTGGTTATGTGGGAGGAAGATGTATTTGTGTTAATTCAGCTCATGAAAAAAATAAATAAGACATAAAAGAGAAAAATTGTTTGAGAGAATATTCACCTGGTTCAGGGAGTGGGGGGTAAAGACCTTGGGCTTTTTAAACGGCATTTGCACTATTAACTCCAAGAACCGCATTGAGGCTTTAAGTCTGTTCAATTGAAGAAAGGTGGCAATAACAAAAAATGCAACTGGTCTCATGCATTATGTATATTTTTCATCTTATTCATTACTATAGTATAACCTCTTTCTCACACATAGCACTCCTCTCACAAACAGAATGCACTTTTGCAAAGGTCTGTCTCTTAAGCTGTTGTTTCAAGTTCAGCTTCCTTAATGCTTTAGAACATCTCAGATGAGTCAAAAGTTCAACCTTGGGGTTTAAAGGCACATCATGTAATTTAGTGAAGCTACATCTTACCTCGTTTACATCCGTGGTATTCATAATTCTTGAATGGTAAAATCTTGGAGCAATATGAGCTACCTACTTCAGTACTAATATCAACCAAAACATATAAGGTCATGAGATTTTAAATATATTGAATTCAATCTAGGAATCCCACTTTATTTGAAAATTTCACCTGTAATTTTAGGAAATAATAATCACTGTAGAACAGTTCAATACAGATGTCACAAGTTTATCTACTTCTATCTTTAAAATAATGTTGGATCAAATTCTATCCAGATTATTTAAAAAATAATATGCATAACACAGGAGACTTCCTTTCCCACTGACTACACATGCAAATCAGATAAAACAGATTTGTTGCATTTATATAATATATTATTTTAGTAAAATGTGCCATTCCCTGCTACATTCAGTGCAAAACAAATTTGAGTTATGGTAATAATCAAGCAAATACCTTAACAAGAATGGAAGCCTTTATCTGGATGGCCTGTTGAAAATGAAATTATTAAATCAACTGGGATGGGATCCCTGACAGCAGGTGGCAACCGCTGGGATTCCTCTGGTTGGCCTAGAGCTTTACCTTCACACAGAGAGTAAAAAAAAAAAAAAAAGTTACTGCTGTTGTGTTGGTGTCGTACCTGTCTTATTCCCCCTTCCGCTGGCTCATCACTTTCTAGTGCGGCAGTACCCATCCTGGTATGTTAGATCGGTTAAGAGCAGGCCACTTCAGTTTGGCTTCAGTCGGACCAAGGTGCATAGCCTTTTTAAAAGTCCAAAATTAGTCAGACTAAGGCAGTAATTTTGTTTTCTCTTACTGCATGTAAACCCATTTGATTGATTTTTATGTTCTGGATCTTGGACAAGCTTGTCTTCCTTGCATGCTGTCCTTTACTTTACCAAGGGAGTGGTCATCACAGGTGGGTGGGTGGTAAGGAACATTACTAGGATCCAAAATTAAAACGATTGTGCCTCTAGGAGTGGCTACAGACGTGGACAAAATTGTTG
Source organism: Apricaphanius iberus (assembly GCA_028564705.1). Lineage (NCBI taxonomy): Eukaryota > Metazoa > Chordata > Actinopteri > Cyprinodontiformes > Aphaniidae > Apricaphanius > Apricaphanius iberus. The sequence continues at coordinate 133,825 of JAPXFQ010000043.1, read as the reverse complement.
GTACCCTTCATTAAATAAAAGAAAAACTCATAATGGTCACAGAAATAACTTTAATCTGACAAAAGTAATAATAAATAAAAATTATATAAATGTTGACCAATGAAAGTCAGACATTGCTTTTCATCCATGCTTCAACAGAATTATTTAAAAAATAAATGCATGAAACAGGCCTGGACAAAAATGATGGTACCCCTAGAAAAGAATGAAAATAATGTGACCAAAGGGACATGTTAATCCAAGGTATGTCCACTAATCAGCATCCTAGGTGTCTACAATCCTGTAATCACTCAGTGGGCCTATATATAGGACTCCAGGTAGTCACTGTGTTGTTTGGTGACGTGGTGTGTACCACACTCAATATAAACCAGAGGAAGCAAAGGAAAGAGTTGTCTCAGGAGATGAGAAAGAAAATCATAGACAAGCATGTTAACTGTAAAGGCTATAAGACCATCTCCAAGCAGCTAGATGTTTCTGTGACTACAGCTGCACATGTCATTCAGTAATGTACGATCCATGGGACTGTAGCCAACCTCCCTGGACGTGGCTGCAGGAGGAAAATTGATGACAGATCAAAGAGACGGATAATCCAAATGGTAACAAAAGAGCCTAGAAAGACTTCAAAATAGATCCAAGCTGAACTTTATGCTCAAGGAACATCAGTGTCAGATCGGAACATCCTTCGCTGTTTGAGCCAGAGGACAAATCATTAAGAAAAACAGACTGGAGTATGCCAAACTACATGCTGACGAGCCACAAAGCTTCTGGGAGAATGTCCTGTGGACAGATGAGACAAAAATTTAACTTTTTGCCAAGGCACATCAGCTCTATGTTCACAGACGGAAAAAATGAAGCATATCTAGAAAGGACACGGTCCCTATTGTGAAACATGGGGTAGGCTCGGTTATGTTCTGGGCTGATTTGCTGCATCTGACACAGGGTGTCTTGAATCTGTGCAGGGTACAATGAAATCTCAAGACTATCAGGGGATTCTAGAGAGAAATGTGCTGGCCAGTGTCAGAAAGCATGGTCTCAGTCGCAGGTCACGGGTCTTACAACAGGAAAATGACCAAAAAACCACAGCTAAAAACACCCAAGAAGGGCTAAGAGGAAAACACTGGCCTTCTATGAGCCCTGATCTCAATCCTATTGATCATCTTTGGAAGGAGCTGAAACGTGCTGTCTGGAAAAGGCGCCCTTCAAACCGGAAACAACTAGAACAGTTTGCTCATGAGGAGTGGGCCAAAATACCTGCTGAGAGGTGCAGAAGTTTCATTGACAGTTACAGGAATCATTTGATTGCATTGATTGCCTCAAAAGGTTGTGCAACCAAATATTAAGTTGTGGGTACCATCATTTTTGTCCAGGCCTGTTTCATGCATTTATTTTTTAAATAATTCCGTTGAAGCATGGATGAAAAGCAATGTCTGACTTTCATTGGTCAACATTTATATAATTTTTATTTATTATTACTTTTGTCAGATTAAAGTTATTTCTGTGACCATTATGAGTTTTTCTTTGATTTAATGAAGGGTACCAACAATTTTGTCCACGTCTGTATTTCGTTTATGCACAAGGCTATATAATTCCCCAAGCCAGTTACTGATCTGATTAATGAGAGGCTAGTAACTAGGAGGCCGGTGCTGGCAAATGAGAGGGAGATAATTTTACTTGCGTTTGCACTGGTTCACACCTCTACGTCGTCCATTATTTTCTGATAATAGACACCTCGTCGGGCTTTATCCCATACATAGTTCCTGACTGAATACATCGTGACCACTGAGGGGAATATGACTAGCCTGGAAGAAAAACAAATTTACAAAGATGTCTGGAAGTTACTAACCAGACAGATAATAACACATACGTTGGCGTTTTCATTTTGGCTGGTGTGTACAATTCAATAAATGCATTAATGGGACAGTACGATTGCTCTCTTATTTATTTTTTTGAGGCCTCCATTTCACTCCAAAAATTCTATAATTTGTCATGGCTGATTTGCTTTGACAATTAGGATAAAAGACCAGTTCATTGTCAACAAGACAATATGACAACAAGAGAAGTTTAGGACAAATGAATGGAGCGTCTGCAATTTATGAATAATCCAAGTCCTAAAGTCACAGTGGATGATAGTCTTGTCACTTTTAGGGGATGCTGCACTTTAAAGCGGTATATGTCAAGCAAGCCATCTAAATATGGTATAAATATGCAGACAACATGTAATGCCAGGACAATATATGCTTGAAATATCCAGGTCTATACTAGGAATCCTACAGTTGGTTTCTAAAAAAAACAAACAAAAAACAAACCAACAAAAGTTTGTGGTTAGACATCTGGTTGTTATTATTCTTGTTATGTTATGACAAGTTTAGTTTAGCATTAATTTCCTTTGTACATAATTAAAAATATGACTGGTCATATTTGACTGAGAACACAACAGGTGCTACTTTATTTAACCGTATAAAAAAAAAAAACTTCAAATGGTTTCAAAGCAAATTACCTTTATCATTTTTACCCAAAGTACAATGTAATTAACAGTATAGCATGTGTCATATGCCTATTTCTTTTACCTAAAATATCCAAGAAATAGTTTTTGGGAACTGGCTTTTTTGCGGATCAGATCAAGCCATTAAAACATATGGAAGATCAAAATATGATATTAACTAGTCCTTAAGTTAATTTAAAAATCTAACACATATACTAATAAAGGCTGCACGGTGGCGCAGTGGTTAGCACTGTTGCCTTGCAGCAAGAAGGTCGTGGGTTCGTATCCCGGCCCAGGGATAGCATGGGGATAGAAAGGTTTGCATGTTCTCCCCGTGTATGTGTGGGTTCCCTCCGGGTACTCCGGCTTCCTCCCACTGTCCAAAAACATGCATGATAGGTGAATTGATCATTCTAAATTGTCCCTAGGAATGAGTGTGAGTGTGAATGGTTGTCCGTCTCTCTTTGTGTTGGCCCTGCGACAGACTGGCGTCCTGTCCAGGGTGTACCCTGCCTTACGCCTGTTAACTGCTGGGATAGGCTCCAGCTGCCCCCGCGACCCTGAATTGGATAAGCGGCTAAGATAATGGATGGATGGATATACTAACAAAGTGCATGAATGCAGTTTTTTAGGCTGAGTCTCAGTAGAACACATTCATGTCATTTTTAACCGGGAACTAAAATGTTTAACACAAAATAAACACAACATGAAGGTTAACAAGTGTTTTTTTTTCTGTCACTGAGTGACAGATGTTGGAAAGAAATGTAAAAAAATATAGTATTTGGCTTTTTTTTTTTTTTTTTTACAGAACAATGACATGGAGCATTGTGTGGTGCAGTGGTTAGAGTGGGCGCCCCATGTACCGAGGCTTTGGTCCTCAACACGGCCGCTCCTGGTTCAAGTCCTGTCCCAAGAGTCCGTTGCCACATGTCCACCTCTCTCATCTATCTCCCCTTCACAATTTACCCCCTGTCAATAAAGGCCACCTTGGCCCAAAAAACCTTTAAAAAAATCACTTACACCCCTGATGATTAGTCAAGTCCCATCATACACTTTGCTATCTGACAGTGCAACCCAGAGGAAGAGAAAAACTACATTTATGAATATGACTCAGTATATCTGCGTTTTTTTTATCATTGGTACAGTCAGCTGTTGAACTTGCCTGTTGGATAAAAAAAAAAACTAAAATAAATTGACACATTCCATGTTGCTTGCATGCAGAAATTTCAGTAAAAACACCAAATAAGTTGGAGAGTAACTGTTAATTTAGGGGAATTTCTATTAGATTTTGTTTCTTTTCTTAATTTATTTTTTTCTTAATTTGGCGTATTTATTGTTCATACTTCTGAAATCCCTAAAGTGCATACACATTGTGTTTACATTAAGCCCTTGTTGTCTGACTGTGAGAGCAGGCTAAGTACTCACAGGATTTTGCTGACCACTGCAGAAGTACAAATGTCTCTGTATAAGCTACTGTCTGGTTTAGATCCCTCTTTATTCACTATTAGCTGCAGTCTCTCATGAATACAAATTGATAGTTTTTCCATAATACCCCCCCATGGATCCCATTTTGATTTAAAATATGAATTCCTTGCAATGAGATTACATTCAGTTACTGCAGTTTGAGGCCAGCGCTTACCATGTTTTTCTTCGACTATGGCAAGAAAACAGCTATTGCCATGTTTTCTCCTAGAGACGGTTATGACAGGCAGGCAACGCAATAGGGTGCAATCCAAAAAGAAAAACCCTTTATTGACATGACGAACAAAAAGGGTTAACCCCTCTGTAAACAAGCTGGAATGAAAGAATTGAAATTTCCAAGGTAAAGAGGAAGAGATGAAGAGATATGGAGTGGGGGGAACAGGAGAAGGGGCAGGAAAGGTGTTCAAAGGGGTTGTTCTAGCATTTGAAAAAGGAATTTACAACAGGCAAGCAAACAACACTCAACAGCAGGACTTTGAAGTGTCTGGCTATGTGTAGGGATGCTGGTGCTTACATGGCTTGATTAGTTGGAGAGACTTCCACACACCCCCTACCGCACATGTTGTTCCTGTGATACCCTCACCGTGCAGGGGATGTGATGATTGTCAGCAACTCAGCTGGAGCTGTCTTCATGTGTGTGTGTGTGCGTTTATCTCTGTGTTGGCATTGGCTGAGGGCGTACACAGTAGTAGAAATGTTTGTGAGTAATTTATGTGTGGGGTGCAACAATAGTGTGCACTGAGTACTTGAATGCAGGCTATCTTTTGCGGACATGTGTGTTCTTGGCCAGGGCCGTGGGCATAATTGGATTGGCAGCTCCCACTGTGAAGGGTGTAAAAGAGTCAACTGGTGTATGTTCCTAGAGAGTTTCCCCTCTCCTTCCACCATCACACTCTCCTTTCTGTTTTCCTATTTTCCCTCCCACCTTCTCCTGCTGTGATCCTAATCAGGAGAGAAAGGCCGAAGAAAGAGCTGCAGTTAGTGGTCAAGGAGCATCTTCCTCCTAAAATGAAAATTTAAACAGAGAAGAGACATTAAATATTTGTGAATATATATTAAAATGCGAACAAATATGTTTTAATATGGAAAATACAGGCATCATTTGAGATAAAGACTAAAATCCATTAAAATGTAATTCTGAGTCAAGAATGACATTTCTTTAGCATTAAAGATCATTGATATTTAACTTCAGGGTTCCTTTGTCACGATTGTTTCATGCAGCCTCATCCCTGGTTTCAAAAAATGACTTTGGAACTAAGCCTAATTGATGTAAGTTTCTGAACAGTCTATACTTTGCAGAATCAGTTATTGCAATTCCAGCTATAAGTTTGATGTACATACCCTTTCCAAAAAAATTAGAATATCACAAAAAAGTTTTTTCATTAATTTAATTAAAAATGTAAAATTTTCATAGATTATAAACTCAGGTCCCACAACTTAACCAATTTTAAGAATTTTGTTTTATATTTGTACATAATTTGGGCTTCCAGCTCTTTTTCTTACTGTGTCAACTCTTTGGTGCATCCATGGTTGGGTAACACTACTCTAGATGACTTCATAACGCTAATTTTACTTCCAGACAGAAGACATGGGTTTGTAAAAACTACATGTTTGCTTTAAACATAAAACTAAAAAAGATTTAATGTGATGTATATACATCTCTTTTAAATGATAATAATATGAATTGGGTTTTCTGATTTGGTGATGCTTTCTAATCTTTGAGGCTCACAACCTTTTAGTTTTAAGGAAAAGTGTAAGAAATTGTTAGGAAGTGAGCACAGTTTGCTGGATAACTGTGCTGTGAAAATCTAAACCAAAATACATCCTTTGGAATGTCTAAAGGATATGTCCATATAGGACAATATATATATATATATATATATATATAATACGCATAATGATAAGCCATTACTTGAAGGTAAGCAATGGAGTGAAAGCATAAGGCACACAATTGTCCCTGTCATAAGCTTATTCGTAATAGCTATTCCATTCCAAAGATGTCCCTTCCAGAGCGTGTGTATGCATGTGTGTGTGTGTTTGGTTATTATGTTTCTTTGGCATGCTCTCTCCTTGACAACCTAATTACTACTTTCAGCGGTACACTGACATACAGATCGAAAACCGCAATCGGGAATAAGGCTCGTTTTTGACAGGGTGGTGGTTTATGAGATGACTGTGTGAAAGATTTTTTTCCCTCTTTGTGTTTCTTTTTTCCATTTTCAGCTCTACTGGTAATTATTTATATTGCTGGTGCCATTGAGAAGAATGAGACACAGAGAATGACGGAGAAAGGGATGAAGTAAGATTTGTGTGAAAAACTAAAAGACGACTTTCTCTTATTGACTTAGTGAGTAACTGCATTCGTGGTGCAATCGATGTGGGCAGAAAGATTGATATCTTCTCAGGATTGCGTCTGGTGTTCCATATATTACTGCATCCTCTTTAACGGTTAAATAATGACAAATCTCTGGCTGAAAACATAAAACAGATAAAAGTTAAACAGTTTTTTAATCAAGTAGGATGTTGCATGTGATGCATATAATGCATTTTATATAGTATTTTATCTAGCAGACCGTGTTCGAAAGGCAAAACTAATCATTTATGTACTGTGGACTGTTTTTGACTCCTTTACACTTCATATGAGGACGTGTAAAGCTAAAACACAGTGGGGTGTCTGCAGTTGTTAATGCATTCTTACATAAGCAATGTTGTATGAAGAATTATGAATATATATAATAATTTATATTCCCTCAAGTGGAGGAGTTTACGTATCTGTGGGTCTTGTTCAGAAATGAGGGAAAAATGGGGTGGGAGATCGATAGGTGGATTGGTAAGGTGTCTGCAGTTATGCGGGCGCTGTACCGGTCTGCCGTGGTGTAGAGAGAGCTAAGCCGAAAGGCGTGGCTCTCGATTTACCGGTCGATCTACGTCCCTACCCTCATCTATGGTTACGAACTTTGGGTGGTGACAGAAAAAACGAGATCACAGATATAGGCGGCTGAAATGAGTTTCCTCCGCAGGGTGGCTGGGTTCTCCCTAGAGATAGTGTGAGCAGCTTGGTCATCCGGAGAGGGCTCAGAGTAGAGACGCTGCTGCTCCACATCGAGAGGAGCCAGTTGAGGTGGCTCGGGCATCTAGTCAGGATGACTCCTGGACTCCTCCCTGGTGAGGTGTTCCGGGCACGTCCCACCGGGAGGAGGCCCAGAGGAAGACCTAGGACTCACTGGAGGTACTATGTCTCCCGGATTGCCTGGGAGCGCCTCGAGTTGGCCCAAGTGGCTGGGGAGAGGGAAGTCTGGGTCTCTCTGCTTAAGCTACTGCCCCCACGACCCCTGTCGGAAGAAGATGGATGGATGGATAATTTATTTTTGTGAAGCTAAGTGCATTTGCATTCAACTCCCAATCTCTATTGTGCTGAAGCTACAAGCAGACCTAATTTAGATATAAATCAATTGCTGACAGGACTTTTATGGCTTGACTCATCAAAAAGAAAGGGGACTTTCAGCTTTCAAATTTATTTTTAATTTTTTAATTGACTGATTTGTTGATTGATGCTAAAAAAATTTAAATGGGTTTTATAATCAGTTAGCAAATATTTCCAAAAGAATGCTTAATATTTTTATCCTAGAGGTAGCGCTAAAATTCTTTGTGTTCTGTCATTTTTACTGACCGGCTAAAAAAAAAAAGAAGGGAATTTTATATTTTTAGACATCAATTCTTTTAAAATAATAACAGTATATTTTGTTAATTCAATTTAATTAATATTCAAATGAAACAAACTACATTGTACCATGTCACCTCAAGTAGATTATTAGGCTATTGTTAGGATTCACTGGTGTGGGTGTGTTGGTGCTCTTTCTCCAAGCTTCTCTGCAGGTTGGGGCAGGCAGCAGCTACAAGGTGTTCATCATTGATCTTCATCATCATCATCCAGTTCAAAAGGGGAGCAGCTCCTGCAGGCTGAGGCCAGTCGGTTCTCGCCTCTAGAGTGGTACATGCCCAAGTCACCTTCCGAGAATCCAAGTAAGAAAACTTTGCCCAAGCTTAAGAAAACTGTCACCCATCTTCCGTTCTCCTCATAGACCTCCCCAACCAACCCCTCCTGGGTTTCCTTCCTTCAGAACCTTCCAAGCCATAGACAGTCCCTCAGTCTAGGTTCCTGCCTGGTAAGGCCTCTGAACGCTTCCTGCATGGTATTCTCATCATCACTCACCCACTCCGTCGCTGTCATCAAGCTGCTCACCTGTCCACCCAGAAACATCTCCAACTGCCGAGAAAAAAGGAACTCCACTTCAGTCCAGGAAATCCTCTGGACTCCTTTGTGTCATCCACTTGCAAAAACAACAGAATGTAATCGGACTTTACACACCCACCTCCAGCCAACCACAGACCACAGCTTCTAACCCACCTTTATCCATACATCTCTGGAGAACAAGTAAGAATCATACCTACAACATTAAATCTCTACATCATCTTCATCCAGTTGGTCCATACTCATTCCTCTTGCTGCCTTAAGCTAGCAGCATGTATAGCAAACAAGCACAGAGAGCCTAGCGCTAGCATCGATGCTAAGTAGCTTCGGAGGAAACTACCTCAGTTTTTGTTTCCTTATTCACGTTGTGTTTAAAACATATAGGTTATAACTTATTGCTTTAAACCACTTCGACGTTGTGGTCCTCCAAAGTGCAATATATGGATTTCAGCTTCCTCTGTTTCTCTCAGTATGCCTCTGTGTGCGCAAGTAGCACCACAGACTTTAGTACACAAGATGAGCTTGACTCGCCGTGGGGCGAGTGTGTGTGAGAGAGGTAGGGCGTCGGCACAAAAATGTCAAATACATGCACTTAAACTGAAAGATTGCCTTGGTAAAAACCCATGTATACAGTTTTTAAGCAAAAAAAAGTTGTTTTGGGGTTTAGTTACACTTTAATTGAACTTTTGCTCCAGTAGAAAAAACAAAAAATCAAAACGAAGAATTATCAGTTAGAAAACTCTGGTCTTAAAAAAAGGGGAATAGATCCGCAGCTGATTTGGCGGTAGAATTATGTACTTCTAGCAGCCGAATCTGGCTACAATGCTCCTGCCCTCAACGGGGTGTTATAAAATGCTTTAAATGAAAAAGTTAAGGATGATTTAGCTTTCGGAGATGAACCTGGTACGCTGAACCAAATAATAACCCTTGCTATCAAGTTTGTCAACCATTCAAGAAAGAGCGTAAAATCAAAAATCATGTTTAATGGTTAATAGCCAATCCTCCAATCATAACCAAGCATCCAGCATCTCCCCAGGAAGCCTCCCCAGAACCAATGCAGATAGGAAGAGCTTTTAAACTCCACAGGAGTGCTGCCCCCCCGCCCCTTGGCGTCTGTACGTACCACCAACCCTCCGAGCACGGACCATCCACTGGGGCCATTTGTCCAAATTTTCCTGCCATCCTGAAAACAGCCGAAACCATCGCACTCCTTCGAAGATACTTCTCTCAACAAAGACATTGGAGAGTATGTTTAAGCCTGCCGTGTATGTAATCGCAATAAGTATTACCGTCAGTCTCCTGCCAGTCTTCTTCAATCCCTTTCCATCTCAGCTCTTCCTGGGTCCCACATTGCTCTAGATTTCATCACCGGGCTGCCATAATTGACAGTTTCTCGAAAAACTTGCCATCTCTTTTGCCTCCTTGTCTTTCTCCCCATTCCTTAATGCTGCATCTTTCGACCCACCCTGAGCTGCCTGAGTTTACCTGTGAACCAGAGCTTTTCTTTGTTGTAATCACCCTGCTGCATTTTGGCACAATGCTGTCCTCACAGAAGTGGATATGATATGAGGTCACAGCATGAGTAAACTCGACCAGGCTGACCATAGCATCTATAAATGTCAGCCAGTTTGTGGAATCCAGACACATGCGTAGCTCCTCCATGGCCTTGCCAGTCCATTTCTTTGTTGTCCTCACCAAGCTTCAGCAATCTTAATCCTCTGGCTATAAGTGGGGATCAGGTGAACCATTACATGGTCTGAAAGTCCAAGAGCTGCATGGGTAACTGCATGATAGACTCTACTCAGTTTAGTACTGAAGTGTTCTCTGCTCTGGTTGGGCATTTAATAAATAGTCTATAATTTGGTAGCTCCTGGCTCAGATTTCCTTTTTCAAAGTCACTGAGAATCATAACTAAGGAGTCTGGAAAAGTCTGCTCCATATGCAGAATCTGGGCCCTCGTGCATTTCCACGTCAGATGGGATGCCAACAGCAGCCAGAATATATAAAGCAAACTCACGTGGGAAGTAAAATTGTTTGCACTTGATTAAGAGATATTTCAAAGCAGATGAGCAGTATTGGGAGATCAGAGTCACATTGTTGTACCAGCTGCTGTTGATCTAGAGACAGACCCCTCCACCCTTGGTTTTGCAGGAGAGTTCCAGCTCGCCATCTGCACGGAGGAGCTAAAATCACGGCAGATGTAGTGCACAGTCTGGGATTTGATCACAAAGCCATGTCTCCGTGAAACATAAAGCACAAGAGGAGGAAAAGTACCTTTTTGTTCTCATCAGCTGTGCCATCTCATCCAAATGTTGCTTAGTGAACAAACGTTGGATAGGAAAATCCCAGGTAAAGGTATACAGAGTCCACACCTGCGCAGTCTCACCAGGGCTTCTGCTCGTTTTCCTCTTCTGCGGTGTCTCACTCTCTTCGCCAAAAAAATACTATTGTTGCTACAGATGCCAAAAGTAACTGTGATAAATTCATGAAAGTAGTTGCTTTGGTGTAAGAGCATACTGACATAGTTCTTACATACAAAAACAAACAAAACATAGCACATCATATGTTAAATATGTTATATAACGCTTTTCTAGTCATACTGAACACTCAAAGCGCTTTTCATTGAAGCCACATTCACCCATTCACACTCACATTCATACACATGGATCAGTAGGACAATGTTTTTGGGGTTAAGTACCTTGCCCAGGGGCACATCGATATGTGACTGGAAGAAGCTGGAATCGAACCTACGACCCTCCGATTGCAAGCCAACTACTCTACCACTGAATCACAGTCATCCCCATATATGTCACATCATAGAATGAAGATTAATTGGAGTTTTGTACAGGGAGGAAGAGAAAGTTAAAGTGAATGTTTTCTGGAAGGCAGTAGATTCGAACACTTACAGATTGGTATTAGTATAAAAAAAAACTCTGCAGTGCCTGAAGAGGTGGAAGACAATAACAAAACAATCAAAGTAGTGCAAACTGGCAATCCAACAGTTACGAAAGAAACTCCTACCACCTGAACCACGGTCATCCCAATAAATACAAGATCACTGACAAGCTCCTTCGACCTGGCGCTTCATGCAAGATCTCACCTTGTGGGGTACACAGGATCTTGAGAACAGTGAGGAACCAGCCCAGAACTACACAGGGGAAACTTGTCAACTTCATTAGCATTTTAAATGAACATACAAAGGGTGTATACAAAGGAACATGTGGTTGAAACCAAATTACATTTAAAAAGTACATTTAAACTATGTGATAAAGAAATACACCCTAAGAAAATAATAATACAACATTATTATTTTTCCCTAACAGGGGATGTTATGGTTTGCCCTTTTATTTCTGTGCTCATTCATTTGTTTTGTTTCTGCGCAGGTTGGCTCTGGCTTCTCCTGGATGCCTGCCTCCCTCCTGTGGTTCTCCGTAGGGCAATCACAGCTGTCGGCATTTATTCTGATTGAGCTCCCTATATCAGGAGCCTCCCTTAAGTCCTCAGTATTGGTGCGTTCTGTGTGTGCACCCCCTGGCCTTCTCTAGCACAGATTCTGAAGACTTCTCTCGGTTTTTTACTTGTTTGTTTATAATGGGGCTTTTTTTCCACGCCAGGTGGCAATTTTTAGTTAGTAACACCCTTGAATCTTCTAAGGATCTCGTTTGAATTTTTCCTGCTTCTGGGTTTCCATCCAGCCTCTAAACTGTAATAGGGGAACTAGTGAATGACCTGAAGAGAGCATTAAACATCAAAGTATCCTCTTTACTGCCTCCAAAACCTCAATTAATAGCCTACCCCACTTTCACTGGCTGTGTTGGGTCAATACATTGAATGGTTGCAACTTAATTTAGACACCGTCGTAATCTGCCTTTGGCAGACCCATAAATCCATTGCCGTTGGGCTTGTGTGAACTGGATTTAGTTAAGATGACCCTTTGTAGATTTTTAGGTGTGTGCTTTTTCTGCTCTGTGCATTTCTTCCTCAGGATTTCCCCTTTGGAAACGGAAAAAGCGTAGGCTAAGTATACAAATACACCATCTCTTGCGGAATCTTTAAGTTTGCCTTATTTTTACTTTTAAGAAGGGCACATTTAAAATACATTGCTCTGTGTAATTCACACTCTGCCTAAAGCGGTCCTGTCAAATCATGTTGCAGTCAACAAAAGATCTGTGATGCTTTCATTCACTCGTTGCTCAAGATCTGTGAATTTTTCCTTACATCTTTTAAGTCTTTACTAAGTTAATAGGTCTTATTTCATGCCTTTATAACCGGTTCTTCACAAAGTCATAAGAGATAACAAACAAAAATGTGGGCAATAGGTTTATGAATCTTTCCTTTTCTTCTGTTGTAGTTAATCATCAATATATTTCTTGCACAGATCTGTTTCCCTGACTCACCCGGTTTGTTATAGCTGTGACACATTCCCAAGCAGTCTGTTTGATTTCATTAATCACTATTTAGCCCGCAGAAAATATCATTCTGATTCTGCCCGCTTCATCCCCTTCCGCCATAGACAATGGAATGTCAAAAAGCCTGCCTTACTACTTTGGCGAAATAAATATTTCCTAATGTGTAGTTGCATTGGGGAAAAAGTGACAAGAAGGAAATTTCAATTTAAACTGAAAGTAGATAAGAAAAACATGGGTATGCCCGTGGCAGAAAAGATTACCAGAACCTGGTTAAAAATAGCCCTCATACTCAGATTATTTTATCAGTTAAGTGTATCCAAAATGTTGGAAATCATCTAAATTAGTAAAGCTCATTGCATTTTTGTAAGTGATGACAGAAGTCACCAAAATCTTCCATATCAATTCTAAAGATAGAGTTGAGCGTGTTTTTCTAGCTAGGGTTAGTTTTAGAATTGTCCTTATTTTTTAGAATCTCGAAAACACAATCCAGCATGCTTATACCAGAAGTTCTAGGGTCTAATTTATAAAACTTTGCCCAGAATCCATACTAAAACCGTACTTAAGCTCAGCAACTTTTTTTTACTGATGCGTAGTATGTTTCTGATCTATCAAACTTGGAGTATGCACAGCTGGACGCAATCTTCATAGAAATGTGCTCAGTTGTTTCTGGAATATATCCCGCCTCCTACACACCCACTTTCTGCCGGTCAATGCAAAGTGTCTAGTGAATATATATATATGTATTCTAAGACGGCTAATATGGGGTGTTTCACAGGTAACCATGACAACTGAGAGGACACAGCTGCAAGCATGCGGTGGAAGAGAATTCTGCTTTACTTCAATCAATCAATCAGTGTTAGGATCAGCCAAAGGCTTCACATGAAGACAAAAATATAGTTACAAAAAAAACTTGTTAGAAGGCAAGAGTAAAACACTTTTGATTGGCCTTTCCCTCATAATCCTGTTCCGGCTGCAGTCATCCCTGCTGCTTGTGCACCTTTTTCTTCCACACTTTTCCTTTCAAAATAAATATCTATTAGTTTGCTTTGATGCAGCAATTTGGGAACATTAAACTTCTTTTAAAATTACCTTTTGAGGCTTCCCCTCCTTATAGAGGGTGTCGATTATGGTTTTCTGCACAACTCTCAGGTCACTCTTCCCAATGATTGATTCCTACTGAATCAGACTGACCATTTAAAGGCTCAGGAAACTTTTGGAAGTATTTTGGAATAATTAGCTGACTAGAGTGTGACACTTTGAGCATAAAATATTGAACCTTGTCACAATATTAAAATTTTCTGTGAGTTTTAATTTGGAGTTCTCATTGGCTGTATGAAGTAGTCATCTAAATTATAACAAATATAGGCTTGAAATATCTTGCTTTGCATATAATAAACCCAGATCATATCTTAGTTTTTTACTTTTAAGTTGAATTACTGAAATTACTTTTCTGGTAGGAGGTATGTCCTCCACCTTGGACTGCAGCTAGTCACTCTTTGTTGTTCAATTACACCAACAGAACATCTTGTAAAAACACTGCCTTGGTATTTATTATTTTATATTCTTTGTATATCAACAATTCAGAAAAGCATTTTTTAGAAAATTATCTTATTTCAGAAAAACAAAGCTTTCATTATGTTGTTTTTAAGTTAATTCAGAAAAAGAATGCTTTTTGCATTCTTTCACGCATTTTGAGTTTTTTAAGGCTTCAGAAGTTCACTGAAGTGCAGAGGATGAGAAAAAAAATAATCTTTTGATATTTCAGAATGTCTTCTTATTTTTTCATATATTGCAGATATTTCTTATAATCACTAATAACTATCATAATCATAAAGAAGATCTGCCAAAAAAGGTATTTTTTTTCCATTGTTTATCTGTTCACCTCTGAATGAATGAATGAATGAATGGACAGACTATTGACCATACAGTGTGAAAATGAAATGTACATGTTAAGACAGCACATACATAAACTCCTGTTGTGCGTGTTAAAATGTAAAAAACAGTAACATTTTATTTTGTCTGGCTGGCAGCTCTCTGGGTGCTGAGCACCCTTAAACCTCTGATCCTAAACTCAAAGATCCGTCTTTGTCAAATGGGGTGAATTTCTGCTTAAATAATACAATTTTAATAAAATTTTTGAACTTTAAAAGATTGTCTTGACTCCTCGTTCCAATAAAAGTATCTGATATAACAGTTCGGTAAAATATCTTTGGGATTGCTCTGCCTGATCAGCAATGGTTACTGACTTCCAACTCTCCTCTAGATACGTTTCCCCGGTCTCTTTTCTTTCTTATTGTTAAATCACCAACACTGATTTTAACTGTTGCAAATGAGGCCTGTCATAATTTAGGGGTCTTTTGTGACTTGGGTGAGTTGCTGATGCACTCCTGGAGTAATTTTGTACGCCATCCAATCTTGGAAATGCTCATCTGTGATCCACGTTTTCTCCATTTGTTGGGAATACTTCTGACTAGTCTCTTCAACAAAACATTTATGTCGTAAATGAGCTCTTTGTTGGCCCCCTTCTGGCCATTGATAAATCACAAGGGAAGTTGGTGATATCCCTCACAGCTTTGAGTCTTCAAAAAAAGAGTGGGTAGTATGGAATTTCAACAGATGTTGTGCAGCCTTCACATAAGCACAACACATAAAATCTGTGTCAAAAATCTCACCCTACTGATTTTACATTTTAACCACCCTCTGATTCATACTAAAATCTATTTTTGGAGTCTTAACTACACTTTTAGGTCCTGTGGCTGGATGATCAAACAAACCATATGTGATCATTTAATCTCTCTACACCCTGCCAAGTCGGCTCGCCCATATACAAGTCACCCTACTTAGGTCAGTATTCATCCCCTAATGAACATGGCAAGTGTAATTTATACCAGAGAGTTCTATTTTTGTCTCATCTTACCACATGAAATTTTCCCAATCCTGATCATCCAGATGGTCTCTGGCAAACGTTAGACGGGCCTGGACATGTGCTGGTTTAAGCAGGGAGATTGCAGGATTTGAATCCATCATAATGTAGTGTTTTACTTTTGCTCTCTTCAGGTCATTTACCAGTTCCTGTGTATTGATGATGTCACAGGAAGGGATCAAGTGAAGAGGGGGAAGAAAACTGTTGTAATTTGATATCAAAGTAAATATCAGGGTTTTATTTGGCTATTTGGTTATTGTGAAGAGGACTGGCTACGGTTTAAACGTTTTTGTGTGTGTATGTGTTTGCTGGTATAAAGTAGCATCAAAAGATTGAATGTAATATTTAGTCTTAGTTGTTACATGGAATATTCCATCGGAGACCATTTTGTTTGAACAGCTTGAGGGTATTTTAACAGAAGGAAAAGGCAAATGCATTTGTATAGAATAACTTCAACAACAAGGCAGTTCAAGGTGCATGTTACGTGATTTGGTGAAAAAAATAAAAGTAGCTGTGAAACAATAAAAAAAACAGTGTCTTGGCGTCAACTACCTCCAGCTAAACCCTGATTAGTCTGAAACATTAATAATTGGTCCAGACAGCCAAACATCTATTATCAAACAGTCCCTTGTACTCTAAGCTTTTTGGTCCAGCCAAGCCTTAGCTACCTCGGGATAGTTTTTGACTCTGCCATGTCCCTTGAGGAAAATACTCCAAACAGCTAATCAGAACTTGCCTTTTCCATCAATAAAATCTCTCCAAAATGCGAACCTTGTTGACCAGACCTGAAATTGAATTGGTCATCTATGCTTGTATCTCGTCGTTCCTGTAACAGCCTTTTTGTCATTTACATTTTTTTCCTATGTGTTCCTAAATTTCTTTAGATCAGACCATGATGTATTACTTTATGAGTTATTGTTAGTAGGGATGCACCAATACCGATATGTTCTAATGTACTAATATCGGCATTGGTTAGTGAAGCAATACCATGAATCAATACTTAAAATGTGGAAAGTCAGCAATAATTTCACTGAACATTTTTATTTTTCACTATAATTTTTTTAATGATCTTTTATCTAATTCACCATCATTTGCTGTAAATATCAAAGAAGAAAATAAAACCTTTCTTCCAATTCATTGCATTTTATTTTGTGAGGTAGAAGTAATGGCAGCGTATTGGTATTGGTTTGAAAAAGTGGTATTGTTGCAACCTATTATGGATTTTCTTAAATAAAAGGGATGAGACAGAATTCATTCAGTAGTTATAGGAAGTATTAATCACAGACATTTTGATTAAAGGAGGACAGCATTACACAGAAACATATGCATACTGAGCTGCATTCAAACATCAGACAAAGACTTTTATATATTCAGTAATCCTAAGAGTTAACAACATTACATCAGATACATTTCTTCAAGATGAGAACATAAGACTCGCAGGGGTCAGCTAGCTGGATAGTGAAAGGCATCATCTTGCTTATCTCAAAGTGCCCTTTAGATATCTAACGGTTTCTATTCCAACCCAAGATGTAGCAACAGAAATCAGTACAATTGACCTGACCTATAATCATAGTGTCATATAATCACATTGGTTACCATGTCATAAGAAAGAGCATATAGAAACTATCAGTATTCAAGAATACGCAGAACAGTTTATCCATCCATCCATTTTCTAAACTGCTTAATCCTTAAGGGGTCGCAGGGGGGCTGGTGCCTATCTCCAGCTGTCAACGGGCGAGAAGCGGGGTACACCCTGGACAGGTCGCCAATCGCAGAAAACAGTTCCTCTTTAACATTACATTTTCCATCACAATCCCTTATTATTAGCGTACTTCATAATCTCCAACTGGTTCTATTTAATTGATTCTCTAAAAAAAATTGCTGATTATTTAATTCTTGTTTGAAATAAAACAGGGGGAACCAAGTTAATTTGGATATTTTAAATCGTTACTTGAAAACTGCATTTTTTTCCCCTACTGGTATCTTTAACTGATATTGACATTTGGTTTTATGATCTCAAAACATTTAAGTGTGGCAGACAGATATAACACATTTTCACAGCACTGTATGTATTTTATGTCTATAAGAACCTCTGCTGCTTGTGTTCTGTGAGGAAATATTTACTCGACTCTGAGTCACCTGTATTACTAATGAGTCTGCGCTAAATGGTTGTTCTCACATCTTCAAACGAATGGCAGCTGGAAGTAGGCAACGTGAAGGACAGCCTGCCTCTTCCTTTTCCAGTTTGGAGGGCAGTAGGTAGCAACAATGCTCAAATGCTGTGAGAGACTGTTAGATCAAAAAAGCCTGCGTTGTTGGGTAGAAAATGTACTTAAACTCCACCCTCGTGCTTGACTTGATTAGAAAGATAAAAGAAAGAAAAGTGAAGTGAACAGGAATATATATTAGTCTAAAGATGTAAACTGAAATGTAAAAGTCACTACTGAGGCTTAGCATTCTTACTATGGAGGCAGATTTATGCATTTACCCCCCGCCACCTATTTTTGTCTGTTTGCACTTCACGCATCTGTATTGCTGTGCACTGATTTGCAAACACAGTTTGCTGTATGTACATGATCATGCGTGTGTGTTTGTGCTCATTTTTACCACCACCTGCATCCCTGGTTAGCTGTGTGTGGCAGATTTTCCACTTAACATGATAGAAATGCCTCTGGCCATGAATAACACATTTATTCTCTACTGTACCGAAGGCAAAGTATTACATGATCAGTTTCCTCAGCCAGGATATGTTCCAAATGGAGGGGGGATAAATCTCTGTTCCTTTAGGAGGCAGAAGCAACACTATTTTAGGGATTGGGGAAAAAATGCTGGAAAAACAAGATCAACGATGGAAATAGGAGGAGTGAGGGGGGTGCAGCCACAGCAGTCAGCAATGATTTGCGTCCCCTCCAGAATGGCAGTTGTTGGTAGGCGAGTGTGCATTTTAGTCTTGCGTGCCCCGTGTGTGTCTGTAGATGTCATTGCGTGTGTGTGTCTTTGGGCTGAGCGTGGAAGGGCTAATAGACTGTTGATTGCCTGGCAGTAAGCAGGCATCAGTGGGTAATTGCAACTCTACGGTGTAACAGTTTGAAAATGAAGATGCTTTTCACATTTGATCAAGACGCCTTCAGTATAGATGCACGCGGCGGAGGGCGATGCAGTTTTTCATCTATGTGGAGCGAGATATATTTCTATAGAGCTTACTGGCCACAAACAACAGGGCGCTGACCCCTTGCCCGCCCGAGTTGTGCAATTGCATACTGACATGCTGCCAAACTGTAGGTTTTAAAAGGCTAAATCTGAAAGTAAATGTCTGTCTGTAACACTTAAAGTCGAAATCAAAGATAAGAAAAGAAAAGGTGGCCCTTTCTTCCGTGTCCTCTTTTATTTTCCTTTGCATCTGGTCTACCTTTGGTGAACTTCACTCGTGTTGCCAAGCGACAAGGTTGTCTGAGAGCAGGGATTTGATGAACAGGCAGTCTGATAGCAATAGCCCTTCCAGCACACTTAACTCAGACACATCCAGGTAGACAAATGTATTCATGTGTGCAAACAGAGTGGAATGTTTGCAGTCTGAGCAGACAGCACAGGTAGCCATACAATGAATTTGTTGCTGACCCTGATAGACTAACATAGCTATCAGAGTAAGGCACACAATGCAGACTCAGAGAAACTAATTTCAAAATGAGGAGCCACGTCTGTACTTTAGAATTTGAAATAAACAGCAATCTTTTGCAAATGCTGTTCCAAGTAACCAGTGGGGTGAGTATAGAGCCCTATTTTGACATACTGAGGGCACACTGGGTCAACGGCAGCAAAACCTGTAGGAAGAGAAGCAATAATAGCTGTAAATATGGTCTCACATACTATCTATGATACTGCTACCATCTTTCCTATGTCTTTATCTGAAAATTAACCAGTTAATGATTACTTATGGTCACCATATTTATTTTGTTTCCACCCTACATATTCAACACTTTATCTCGTCTGAGTTTTGTACTCTGCCCCCTAGCGGAAGTCTCTAGTACTACGTGCACCGCAAAGCTAGTATGTGCAAAAGAGCAACTTGTTGCTTGCCTCAACCCGAGTTTAAAAAACAGGTATATTTAGCCTTATAGTACCTATTATTTATGTTCTATTTTGACTAGAATCGTAATAATTGTAATTATTTTTATAGCATTTACCTGTGTCTGGACATGGAAAAAACAACATGATACAATCCATAATAAATCCATACAAAATATGTTATCCATATCTGAAAAAAATATGTAAATCCTTATTTTAAGTGGTATTCCTGGTATCTTTAAATGTACATTTCTTTTTCTTGGAAGTCATAGGCTCTTCTGTCAATTCATTCAACCATTCACTTTTCGCAAAGAAACCTTTCCAAAACCTCTGTTTCAACAATTTGCCAACCTGGGATTTTCACGCGACCGAGGCAGGCATCTTGAGATGTATAAAAAGTGAGCTATATTTGGATATAATGGAGAGAATCTGCTCAGTTATTTTAAACATAATTTAAGTTGGGGGGCCTCTGCTTTATGATACAGAAAAATTATTCCACATCAGTTCAGGGGTCTTTACAATGTTGTAGGCTTAGTGGTCTGTCAAAGTAACTTCAACTACATTTTGGAAATTAAAAGCTTGGTTATTACCTGGGTCTGTCCCTATGGTAACCCATGAAAGATTAGAGATGAAATCTGTGAAAGCACTGCATTTAAAGCAGTGGTGTCAATAGTCAGGCATGGTTTAGAGCAGGGGTATCCAACTCCCAGCCCTTTAAGGCCATTGTCCCACATGTTTTAGATATCACCCTAAGACCTGAGTTCTGCTGCCGGTTCTGTGGGTTCCACTGCCTGGTCGGTTGATTTGGAGGGTTGTCTGGAATATGTTGGGTCCCTGGTCCTGCTTGGGGCCTGGGCCGGGCCCGCCCTGGCGTAGCCCGTCTGCTCGTCCTTGCGATCTCCCGCTGGGTGTTCCCCTGGGGCCTCCATCTGTTCCTTTCTTGGGGGAAGGTCGGCCCTGGGTTGGTCCGCCTTTGGCTCCTGCACTCTGGGGAGCTCTGGACGTATACATCTCCGACCTCCTTCATGTCTGCGTAGACTCCTGTTGGACGGATTGATGGCTACTTACACCACTTATCAATCACCTGCATGGGGAAACCTTATTTACACCTGCATGCTCACACAAACACATAGGTGTGGGGATATTGGTGTGTACGGACATATTCTTGGGCTGACGTTATCATCAACAGATAGTTGGTGCCAGGAACTTACCAGTGACATTAGTCTTGTATTCATTAATTCATTAACTTATCGGCCGTCCAACAGAGGTGAAGGACTGGGATGTTTTCTTGTGTTCTTTGTTTACCGCCTTATCTTCTATCGTCTGTTCACACTCCTACTTGTCCTGTTTCTCTTCTTCATCTTCTTTCTTTCCTTCTTTCTTTTCTTTTGTTTTCTCATTTTCGTGTCCATAACTTCAAGGAAGTAAACCCAAAGTAATCATAAATAAAGATTTCTCATACATACACTCACCTGAAGGATTATTAGGAACAACATGCTAAAACTGTGTTTGACCCCCTTTTGCCTTCAGAAATGCCTTAATTCTACGTACCATTGATTCAACAAGGTGCTGAAAGGATTCTTTAAAAATGTCGGCACATATTAGGATAGCATCTTGCAGTTGATGGAGATTTGTGGGATGCACATCCAGGGGATGAAGCTCCCATTCCACCACATCCTAAAGATGCTCTATATGGTTGAGATTTTATACTGTGGGGGCCATTGTAGTACAGTGAACTCATTGTCATTGTGATGCCTTTGTGTTTTGAATAATAGCTTTCAGTTCATAGGTTGTTTAGAGAATATGAAAATAAATTTATGATCAATAAACAGTAATCAGATCTATATTAAAAAGGATTACAACGTTTTACAATTAAAATCAGATCAAAGTGAGACATCTTTTATACAATCTTTGTTTTGTTAGATGCCATGTAACAGAGCCAAGTGAGCACTCTTAATACAAACAATCTTTGTTGTATTTTCCTCAGAGACAGTGTTGGTTAAGTTTCTTTTTAGTAAGAAGGAAGATTACGCCTCAATCTCTCGCTTGGTTTGCTGTACACGTTTGAACCTTGGGAAACTTTAGTTTTTGTCAGTATTATGTGTTCAGAAAAGAAATTAAATGTGTTCTAGAATTATTTAGTTTAGTTAAATACTTTGATAAGCTCATGTGAGTTTCAGGGTGGCATAGAGGTGTGTATTCACTGCTAGCCTGATTGGTTGTTCTTGTATGTTTCAGTTACAAATAAATCAATGCAATAAAGGAAACGATATTCTATGGATAAAGAAAAGCAAGCCTTGCCTGATGACCTCCTTTGTTCATTTTTCTGTTCGCTGGCTGTCTAGATTCACCTACAGTAGCTTCGTGTAGTGAGGGCAGCACAGTCATGTTCAAAAAACTAATTTGAAATGATTCAAGCTTTATGACATGGTGAATTATCCTGCTGGAAGTAGCTTTCAGAGGATGGGTACATGGTGGTCATGAAGGGATGGACATGGTCAGAAACAATGTTCAGGTAGCCTGTGGCATTTAAACGATGCCCAATTGGCACTAAGGGGCCTAAAGTGTGCCAAGAAAACACCCCCCACCCCATTACACCACCACCACCAGCCTGCACAGTGGTAACAAGGCATGATGGACACATGTTCTCATTTTGTTTACGCCAAATTCTGACTCTAAGATTTGAATGTCTCAACAGAAATCGAGGCTCATCAGACCAGGCAACATTTTTCCAGTCTTCAACTGTCCAATTTAGGTGAGCTTGTGCAAATTGTAGCCTCTTTTTCCTATTTGTAGTGGAGATGAGTGGTACCTGGTGGGGTCTTCTGGTGTTGTAGAAGGTTGTGCGTGTTGTGTCTTCATAAATGCTTTGCTGCATTCCTCGGTTGTAATGAGTGGTTATTTCAGTCAACGTTGCTCTTCCATCAGCTTGAATCAGTCGGTCCATTCTCCTCTGACCTCTAGCATCAACAAGGAATTTTCGCCCAGAGGACTGCCGCATACTGGATGTTTTTCCCTTATCACACCATTCTTTGTAAACCCTATAAATGATTGTGCGTGAAGATCCCAGTAGCTGAGCAGATTGTGAAATACTCAGACCGGCCCGTCTGGCACCAACAACCATACCATGTTCAAAATTCAGTCTTCTCACATTTAGTTTAAACCTAATTTAGCTTCGCTTCCAAACTTTTCAATAGAAGCCTTGGTGTTTAAGCATAGATATTCTTACTGAACTTTGACATCTTGAACAATTTATTGGTTATGGTTTCTACTTTGCATATTTGTCCATTTTACTATTTTAGTTCTTTATTGTGTTACTAGCTTAAAGAGTGTTGATTAAAGTATTTTGACTTAATTATGTTTGTTAATACACTGTTGTATTTTGGAAAGTCATTGTCTTCATGCAGTTTTTAATGATCTCAGCCTTATTAGGCAGGTAATTATAAACATTAACTTAGACTGAACTGTTTGCCTATCATATTTCCTGGATCCCAGGATGTTGCCTGACTTGGTAATTTTGACATAAAGTTATTAATCTTATATTATTCAAAGTCAAAACCTACTTATTATAGCACTACACAAGCGGAATGCAGTTTTTTCAGTATTATTGTGTGGAGAATGAGTTCCGTTTGGCTTCAAAGCGATTCTGGTCCACCATACGGCGTCTCGGGGGGGGGGGGATTGAGCAGTCTGCCACCAACACCGTTTACAGTTGGGGTGGTGTGCTGCTGACCTCAACACAGGACATCTTGGGTTGGTGGGTGGAATACTTCGAAGACCTCCTTAATCCCACCGACACGCCTTCCGGTTTGGAAGTGGGGTCTGGGGACTTTGGGACGGGCTCTCCAATCTCAGGTGCTGCGGTATCTGAGGTTGTTAAAAAGCTCCTTGGTGGCAGGGCTGCGGGGGTGGATGAGATTCGCCTGGAGTTCCTCAAGGCTCTGCATGTTGTGGGGCTGTGTTGGTTAACGTGGCTCTGCCATATTGCGTGGACATCGGGGGCAGTTCCCTTGGATTGGCAGACCAGGGTGGTGGTCTCCCTCTTTAAAAAGGGGGACCACAGAGTCTGTTCCAACTACAAGGTGATCACACTGCTGAGCCTCCCTGGTAAGGTCTATTCAGGGGTTCTGGAGAGGAGGGTCCAACACATAGTCCAACCTCAGATCCAGGAGGAGCAATGCTTTTTTCGTCCTCGCCGTGGAACACTGGACCAGCTCTACACCCTCAGCAGGGTCCCTGACGGTGCGGAGGAGTTAGCCCAACTGGTCTACATGTGTTTTATGGACTTGGAGAAGGCGTTTGACCGTGTCCCTCGGGGAATCCTATGGGGGGTACTCCGGGAGTATGGGACACCAGGCCCTTTGAGAAGGGCTGTAAGGTCCCTGTATGACTGGTGTCAGAGTTTGGTTTGCATTGCCGGTAGGTTCCTTTCAAGTGAGAGTTGGACTCTGCCAAGGTTGCCCTTTTTCAACAATCCTGTTCATAACATTTATGGACAGGATTTCTAGGCACAGCCAAGGTGTTGAGGGGTTCCGTTTTGGTGGCCTCAGGATCGGCTCTGCTTTCTGCAGATGATGTGGTACTGTTGGCTTCATCTGAACGTGATCCACAGCTTTCGCTGGAGCAGTTTGCAGAAGTAGGTGCGATGAGGATCATCACCTCCAAATCTGAGACCATGGTCTTGAGCCGGAAGGGGTAGGGTGCCTTCTTCGGGTCGGGGACGGGGTCCTTCCTCAAGTGGAGGAGTGGAGGAGTATCTGGGGGTCTTGTTCACGAATGAGGGAAAATGGAGCGGGAGATTGATAGATGGATTGGTAAGGTGTCCACAGTTATGCGGGCGCTGTACCTGTCTGTCGTGGTGAAGAGAGAGCTGAGCCAAATTACCTGTCGATCTACGTACCTACCCCCATCTATGGTCATGGGGTTCTCCCTTAGAGATAGGGAGGCTCGGTCATCCGGAGGGTGCTCAGAGTAGAGCCGCTGCTTCTCCACATCGAGAGGAGCCAGTTAAGGTGGCTCGGGCATCTAATCAGGATGCCTCCTTGACACCTCCCTGGTGAGGTGTTCTGGGCACATCCAACCGGAAGGAGGCACAGGGGAAGACCCAGGACTCGCTGGAGGGACTATGTCTCCCGGATTGCCTGGGAGCGCCTCGGGATTCCTCCTGAAAAGCTGGCCCAAGTGGCCAGGGAGAGGGAAGTCTGGGTCTCTCTGCTTAAGCTACTGCCCCCACGACCCGAACCCGGATAAGCGGAAGAAGATGGATCGATGGATGTTTTTTATGTGATGCAGCACAACAACAAAAATATGCTTTGTTTGGATGATTCATTTTTATAATAAATAAATAACATTTTCAGGTAAGGCTGCAAAATATGTTCTAAATATAATTAGGTAATTATAAGAAAGTGCAAAATAGAGTTTGCTGTACAGTAAACGTTAAGTGTTATGAACTTGAAAGACAGGAAAGAAAAAAAGGGTTATATTGCAAATGATGATTTACTATTATTATCGCCATCGCAATATTTTCTAATATTGTGCAGCCCTAATGTGGGGCAACTTTTCCTGAAAGTGAGAATGATTAAACATTCTATGACATTTTTTGTGTTCATTGTATTTTTGTAAAGACTGCAGGGGATAAATATTTCCTGTTAACTTTCTGTGTTTGAGATGAGAAATCACGTCTGGCCAAAAGAAGCTTTAGCTTGCAAAATTGCAGTACACTTATTTATGACCCCCTGCTCCTTGTGTCAAACAAATCTATTTAATTAAAATCTCAACTCATCCTTAACAGACATTATATTAATAATAAAAAAAATGTGCTTAGTAAACGCCTTAATGCTGACAAGATTTGCTCGGATGGCTCAAATAAACCTAAAAAAATATTCAGCAAAGACTAACACAGCATCAGTGCCTGGCTAATGAATGGAAAAAAGCATGAACCAGGCGAATGACATTATGAAACCCCAGCATACCCAATGATGAGGTAATTAATAAATGTTTGATCAGTCCTGAAAATGAATACCCAACCTTTTTTTTTCAGTGCCTCAAGCTCAGCTCCTAACGTGTCGCTTCCATATCTCTTTACATGTTTAAAGTAATACTTTAATGTACAACTTTGTTCAAATAATTTTCCGCCTTTCCAGTCTCTTGCCCTTTCGTTTAAATGTGATAGTAATTCACACTCACACTGTATTTCATGAAAGCATGTAAAGTTCCTCTAAGAAAAATTCCTTTGCCATAGATAAGAATTTGTTATACTAAAAAATGTAATATAATGGAGCATATTCCCAACTTGTACAGCCTTACTATTTAGCTGTGTATTCAGGCCACGAACCACGGGCTTATCTTGGAGTTCTGATAAATCCTTCTTATAGTTTTCTCAGCAAATATGCAGCTATTGGGGACAGAATACCATTTCCAATACAGAAGAATTTGGGAACAATTGAAAAAAAAGATGGTCTAACTTACTGGTAGTTTTATTTGAGCGGTTACACCACAAGTAGAGTTCAGGTTTTGCCTCAATAACTGATATGTTTTAGGTCCAGCATTTATTACAAACTATGCGAAAAGAGCTCATGACAATAAAGAGATAGGTGATGTCAGCATGCAAGTATAATCCAGTCAACCATCAGTCCAATGACTTTTGCTTATCTGTGGTTGGGATTGTTGCAAGAGTTTCATACAACCAATAGTGTTAAATTGCCGATATTCCTGTTTGGGTCTTACAGTATGTTGTGTGATGAGACATCACAAAATAATCAATTTTACTCAGAAATATTCCAAGCTCAGACCGGAAATCTATAAAACCTCATGAAATAAAACGTGACTTGTAAAGTAAAAGGACTAAAACAAATATGAATGAGGTCAGCAGCACACCATCCCCACTGTAAATAGTGTTGGTGGAAGACCGCTACCCCCCTGTCCGGCGTCCTCCCCAACATCGGAGCCAACTCACCACATAGTGGTCAGTGGATGGCTCTGCCCCTCTCTTCACCTGAATGTCCAAAACATGCGGCCACAGATCATATGAAACGAAAACCTAGTCGATCATCTAGCTGCGGCCTAGCACGCCAAGTGCACATATGGACACCCATATGCTTGAACATGGTGTCCGTTATGGACAATCCATGACGAGCACAGAAGTCCAACAACAAAACACCGCTTGGGTTCAGATCGGGGGGGGCATTCTGCGCAACCATGCCTCTCCAGGTCTCACTGTCATTTCCCATGTGAGCATTGAAGTTCCCCAGCAGAATGAGGGAGTCCTCAAAAGGGGCACTCTCCAGCACCCCCTCCAAGGACTCCAAGAAGGGTAGGTAATCTTATCTACCATTTGACGTATAAGCACAAACAATAGTTAGGACACGTCCCCCCACCTGTGGGCGGAGGCTACTCTCTCATTCACCGGGGTAAACCCCAACGTACTGAAGCCGAGATGGGGAGCAACGAGTATGCGAAACCACAAGCCTGGCGCCTCTCAATGGGAGCAACTCTCAAGTGGAAGAGAGGCCAAGCCCTCTCTAGGAGAAGAGTTCCAGAGCCAAAGCCCGGCACCTCTCAACGTCCAACACCAAGCCGGCTCCTTCTGCACCAGAGAGGTGACATTCCATGTCCAAAGAGCCAGCTTCTGCAGCTGAGGGTCGGACCGCCAAGGTCCCCACATTCCACTGCTTCCGACCCATATTGCCCCTCCCACAGGTGGTAAGCTCATGGGAAGGAGGGCCCATGTTGCCTCTTCGGGCTTAGCCCGGTCGGTCGCTATGGGTAAAAGCCCAGCCACCAGGCGCTCGCCACATGCCCCACCTCCAGGCCTGGCTCCAGAGTGGGGCCCCAGTGACCTGCGTCCAGGCAAGGGAACACTGAATCCAATATTGTTGCTCATCATGGGGGTCTTCAGGCTGCGCTTTGTCTGATCCCTCACGTAGGACCAGTTTTTTATGGGTGACCCTAGCAGGGACAATAAAGGCCACAACAACTTAGCTCCTAGGATCATTGGGACACTCCTTCCGGTGTCCCTGACCTCCAGATTTCAGTTGTTCAGTTCCTGTGCTTACTTGTTCGTCACCTGTAAAATAAAAATGTTAAACTGTCAAACTGTTGCCAGGAGTTTGTATGCATATATTTATGAAACAGGGATTGCGTTAAACAAATATTTTCATTATTTCACAGGTTTTTTTTTAAAGGTGATGAAAAATATTTAAGGGTTTCAGTCATTATGATAGATTATTATGCACGAAAACGGTTCTTCGTTAGCACCAGTCTGGCCCTGCTTCAATTTGGTGCTCAGCTAAGCATTGGTTTGGTACTGTATGTAAGACTCAGAAGATAATGGTTGTATATCACAAAAGCAGTTGGATTGTATTTAAACAGTGAAACAGTAATTCAGATAATACAAGCCCTTTTGATGCCGATGTGGTTGGTGAGTATGCGTTTAATGCAGTAATGAATATGGGACTTCTAGTCTGTCAGTCTAATTGTGATTATGGCATTTAATTAGGGCAGATGTGGTATTCACTGACATAGCTGTTTGGAAACGTGTCTGAAGAACATGAACTGTACAATTTTTTCTCAAACCGAGCATGAAGCTGTCTGTCATGTGGCTTAGCTTCATGTCATCCTTCCTGAGAAATAAAAAAAAAGCTCAGTTTACACTGACATCCTCATCAAGCCATCAAATGTCCATTAACTGAAAAAACAATAATCTCATATCAGGGCATGGAAGCATTCCCATCCAGAGCAGCTGTGTCAGACTCACATGTCAGCGTGTAAAAATGTCTCAGTTGTCACTGTAAACAGCTGCATCACCCACCTTTATGACCACACAGCCCTCTGTCACAGGATTTTTCTGCAATGGCAAAATGACAATGGAGTGGTTCTTGGGCTTCAGTGGAAGCTCGACTCCCTTCTGGCAAATTAAATGACCTGTTAAGGCTGGGATGAGAAACACGAAGTTGTGATACATAAACAGATGGAACTTTTTACAGGCATACAAGGCTAACTAGCCAAGTGTGAAAATAGCTAATTGGAATAACAGCGATGTAACCCATCCCTGCCATGTGTCTGTGGGCGTACTTGTTCATGTATTGGTCCGACATGCCTGAGTGAAAAAAATATTGCCCTAATATTGCCCTAATCCAGTCTGAACATGAGACAATGCAGATTTTTTCAGCTAAAGATGTACTCAGAATGTGTCTTTGCATAGCAGGGAAGATGGCACGTGCTGCAGTACCTCTCCTAAACAAAGGGTGCGGAGAAGGTATTAATGTCCCACAGCAGTAGGTATACTAAAAAAAGAGTAATCTTGCAATTTTGAGTAATCTTAATACTATTTTACTATCCTACTGTACAGTACCAAATTAAGGCAATGTAAATGTCAGAAAGCAACAGGCTATGTTAATACACAGCTGATTGTTTTTCTCCTGCTGTATGTTCACATATTTTTGGGGAAGCACATTTTACCTTGGATTTACTGCAATCTCTGAAAACACTGAGCTTCTGGATATAACAGCTTATGATACATTAGACAAAGTTACATTTATAAATCCTTAAACTAAAACATTCATCAGCCATAAGAAAGGAGTCATGTTATGTAACACAATATAACAGAATGTTCATCAGTTGCTGATATTTTGATGATGTAATCATTGGGGGTAATGAAAGAAAATTTATTGATTTTAAGGCAGAAGAAGGGCACTCTGTTTTTCCATACATGTGTAAACAGGACCAACTTGTGCATGTGTTTGACAGTCTAATACTGCAAGTGAGTAATTATTGGCAGATTATGGAAGAAGAGGATGGCAAGAAGCTTTCTTTGATGGGATTAAGCACTCAATTACCAAACTAAGTCTGCCTTCCTTACCAATCTCCCCATGATTCCCCTTCTACCAACTCATACACAAAAGAAACCGAAACACTCAGGTCCAACATTTTTAAATGCATAAAAATTTGCAATTAACAGGATGTGCAGTGATGGTTTTGACAGGATGTTTATCCAGTTCAGGAATACAAGCATTAGGGAAGGACGTTAACTACCTTGTCTTCCCAGGAGGCTTTAGAGGAAGCACAGTATACTCCCCCTGTCAGGCATTAGAGAAGTGAGAGTGCTAAGGGCAGCTCTGGGTCTGGAAGAAAAGGAGCTGGTGCTTCAGTCATAACATGTTCCTGAAAAAGATGCTGGAACCAGAAGTGATCAGTGTATTTTCTATGTTTGAGAAGAAGTTCTGTATTATGGAGGACCATCTGTGCCACAATTTAAAATAAATAAAATTGAAAATAAATGAATAAATCTGGAAATACATTAGAAAAAATATATTTAATTTCACATGTATTTATTTACACAATAATTTCTACATTTATTTATTTAGTTATTCCCACATTTATTTATTTTCACATTTCTAGATCAGATTTATTTCTAATGAGGGAGGTGTTTGTAACACTGGCCTAAAGCCTGATAGGTCAGGTCCCAGTCTCTGTATTTACACTGAAATGGCTGAGGAGGGTTAGCAACAGCTAGCTGCTCTGTGTGTCTGTGACAGAATTCAGATCCCTGGCTGCTGGAATCTCACTGACAGATTAATAGTGGTTTATCACCAGGCCTGTCCAGGACATGGAGGGCTCCTGCGTGCAACAGACGGAAACGGAGGTGCCTTAGATGGTGAGGTGCTGGGTTGCAAAGATTAACAAGAGAAGGCTAACCCGGTTAGGCTTCTAGCTAGGCTAGCGGGAAGCCCCTAAGTAGCACCTCACAACCGAGTGCTCAGTCTGCCTCAAGTTTTGGACCTTGTTCACAACCACCTGTCCATGTCTCATGTTGAATTCCCCACTCGAGACTGCGGTCAAAAGAACCGACACCAGGAAATAGGCAGTGAAGGCTGCTGATGTTAGCGCTCTTATAAAGATTAGCTTCTCGCATACACCTTGCATTACGGTAGCAGAGAACTGGAGCAGCTTTGCAGTTGAAAACTGTGAAATGAAGAGGAAGTGAGAGGCTTTAATCAAAAAAATATATATATTTATGGTCTACTTACTACTTTTCCTTACCATTTCCAGAAATTACTGTTAATTTTTATGAGAAATAAATACATTCTAAAGCCTATATAGGATAGGCATTTCAATGTATACAAATTCATGTTTCCATTGGTAAACTGAACTGCTCTATGTGAAATGTTCAAAGCTTGGGATGTTTTATAACCTAATACCTTAAAGTTATCTGTGACATTTCCCTGACCAGACTGCCGTGTTTCTTGTTCTTCATGATGTTGTTTATTCAGTAAGGTTGTCTCACACACTTCTGAGACCTTTAGTGATCTCCTGGATTTATAGTTTGATTACCTTAACTGTGTCAGTTTAAGATGCACAGACACATATTGTACTTTTAATTCTGTGTAGGTGTGTCACACCCAGACCAAATAAAGGACACTGAATGTATGTGCACACAGCCCTTAGGTGTCATTTTTAAACTGGGATGCCGGGGACATATCCACAGCACTAGCTATAATTGATGGGTTCGTCCCAACCAAACCTGATGTGGAAATTCTTTACCAGAATCGATCTAACAGCCACTTGTGATCCCAACATAGCCAATCTGAACAGACTATTATTTAAATAACTCCGATCCACTTATGCGATCATGTTTTCTTTCTGCGCAGATGCTGGTGTCAAGATTTTTAAAGACTCCTTGTCCACTCCAAATACGTTCAGCGCTGAGTCTTGCAAATGTCGCAGGTACCGTTTCAAGATGGAAAAAATACATAATCTAAATGTCGTGAGTCTGGTGGAATATCTTTACTGTGGATGGGCGATTCAATATTGATGTAATATTTTTGTTTGTTCAAGACTTCTAAATAGAAACTTTGTTTGTGGAGAGAGCATGCCAGAAAATTCCCCCCAACAATGCGCTGAAAGCAAATATTCTCGCTATCTCAGACACAAACTGGTTGATCTTATCCACTGATTCGGAAGGAGTGCATTGGCAAAAGTTATTCCAGCCTGCGGTGTGTGACCAGAGCAGTTTAATTTTTTTAAATTCAAATGTCACTGTGCAGAAACTAAATATTTGTTTACAGTCCCTGGTTTTAACTTGATTCCGTTCCGCAACGCAAATCCAGCGCTCTCTCTGGCAGCGCTGGATGAATAGACTGATAATATTCCAACAGCGAAACTTTCGAAAATATTGTATTGTGCTCTTCCCAACAAAACAATATCAGCATGATCCTTCATATCAACATGATCCTCTTTGAGAGTCTTTAACAAAACATTAAAACAATTATATTTCTCATTCCCAAGTCCTAACCAGTCCACATTAATGAAATCTCCTCTGGGAGATTTATGCAGATTATGCATTCGTCCACCTGAAACATCGGTTTAGCCGCAGGTACCTGTTCTATTGCAGGACTCTGAACTGTAAATTAAAGTTGAACTTTCTCCACACAGAATTGGCAACAATGGCAAGGTTTTTAAGTAATCGCTGCCACCAAGATACTCCTCATCTGTCACGGATCAAGGAAACTGAAACTTAAATTGTCACGGGATGATGGATTTATTCACACACGTACCTTAAAAATATTTATTGAATGCTGCTTGTTTTCATGTTTTCGTTTTTACAGCATTATCATAATTACAGGCTGTATATAAGTTAATATAAACGTACAAAACTAGTACTTCTGTGTGTAATTAGACATTGAGCACCCCTCATATTGCCAAAATGGAATGATGCACGTTTCACCTTAGAAGATTTGACCTTGAGTTTGGTGGTCGAATCAGGCTCGGCATATCAATACATTTACTCTTCGACTATTCGGGGTCACCCTAGAATCCTTAGATGTTTTGACCCCAAAACTTTGAGGTTTAATCTACAACATATGAAACTAAAGTGAACATGTTTACATTGGAGATGTGTTTAAAATGAAATCATTCTAAACAAGTCAAACCTTTTATTAATTACTGGGGGGGTTTCTGCTTTCACTGTTTCAACACATCCACTTCTTTGAAACGTCTGTCTTTAATAATGGTTGCTCCACTCCCTGGAAGATCCTATGCCCTTTTATTGGCAACTATGTCTGACATTTGAATGCACAACTACAGTACATTGTTTGTCCATGCCTGACTGTAGAGACACGTTGATGTAGCAGTGCCTCCTGAGGATGCCTATTATCTGACTGTATGGTCCTGTGGGTTGGCAAATTGAGGAGCAGCTACCATCGAAAGGTCAGAGTCTTACTCAAGAAGGCGCAGTGGTCCCTGATTATTACCCTTTTTGGAGCTGCTCATGAACAAAAGTAACTCTTGTGTTTGCTTTGAAACAATCATTTGTACATATTTATGCTGTTTTACAACATCTACAACTAATGGTTTACTTTTGTTCAACATGTAGATGACACGGAAACCTTCATTTCACTCTTTGCTGGTGAACACTTATTAATCTACTAATGTACGGTTTAGATAACATGACGCACTGATGAATTAAACTACTTCTAACAAGGAGTACAGAAGCAGTAAGATGAAATTCAATTGTGTGGTAATTTTTCCAAAGTATCTGCTGCAGTTTGGTTAGAAAACAAATTTAAAAAAAGATATTCGAGCAAATTAAAGCCCACCACTATTTGTTCTTTTCTTCTCATCTTCAAACAGAGAATTTTATTAATTTTCACTAATTCTCTAAAATGCATTTAGACATTGAAATATTTACAGGAGCAACAAAGAAGTCTACAAAGAACCAAAACTATGTAGGTAATGTCATAAATTAAAAAGGAAATGAGACTCATCAATAAACTTGGACTGTAAATACAAAAAGACTTGTACATACAAAGAAGGAACATGAACAGAAGACTCGCACAATTAAACAGCTTCCAGATACATGATATTTTCATTAATATTGCCAGTGTCACATGATGTGCATCTTTTATAATAAAATCCATGGTTCAAAATTGTGGCATATGTTAGTCATGTGGTTCCCAACCTTTTTCCTTGAGAATCCCATTGCCTGTGTCCAAGAGAAGCCAGGACCCCTCAAATTCACCCCCCCACCGACCCACCATTCAACTCCCACCTGTATAAACACACACATCAGTGATTAATCACAACCTGTTGTTTGTAACAACTAAACAGCATTTTTTAGCTTTATACTGTAAGCTGTATAGACTATTTTCTTTTTTTCTTTGGGATTTTATAACATTTATAGATATAATAATAACAAGCATAATTTTGGTAACCTCAGCACAGACTGAATTCTGCAGACCCCCTGCATTCTCTAGGGTCCTGAATCCCTGATTGGGAACCACTGTATGCACAAATTGTTAACTGCTGTCGTGGATGATGTATGCTTTTGTACCTGTGAGAGTGTCATGTATAATATACAAAAAACATACATTTTCTGGGGTAATTTCTGCATTCGACCGTTTGCATTTACCAAGATTAACATGGTCTAAAATTTGCCTCATAGCAAGGTAAAGCCATAAACAACAAATCTTTGAATGGAGTTCGCTAAGGGAAATCAGAAAGTATTTCAAACTGTAAATTCAAAGGAATTTCTATAATTACACCACTCATGTTGGGCATTTTGGATTAGTTCTGTTATGTTAAACCTGATTTATTGGTTTTGTAAACTTGTGGATGATTTTTATTTCATGATAGAGGTGTTGTGTGATTGAACAATTATTTCCTTGGATTTTTGATGCTGTGCAGGTGGAAGAATTTTTGCTCAAACATTTTTACTTTTGGACAGTTTTAATAATGTGTAACTGTAGCAACAAGGTAATGTCTATAAACTGGTAGCAGCTGATTAGCATATCAAAGCTTAAACAACTCCTGAACTATGGCTCCAAATCCCAGGGGAGTTGAAAAGGAGGCTTAATGGAAACAGAGCAAAACCAAAGAGCAAAGAGACGAGGATGAGATAGATACATACATACATACATACATACATACATACATACATACACACACACACACACACACACACACATGCACAGACACACACATACATACATACATAGTACTTTTGACCAGCCAGAAAAATTAGCTCATCAGTTATAATTTTATTTGGAGAAAAAGGGCTTTTTTTTTTAACAGCTGCGGGGTATACTCACAGATCTGGAAATGTTTGATAAAGGAGACAAAACTAGCGCTGATTAGAGATTGCCTTGTGGTTCTTAAACATGACAACAGGTGGATTTGATGTTATCCCTAATTAGCGTTGAAACAAAAAAAATTAAGCTCCTAGCTATTTAACTAAAGGCCTCATGAAGAAAAAAATCACAGGGCATTTTAAGAAAAAACTTACACTAGAGGCAACTGACGGAATCATCAAAATGTACAGAAGGATGGATTTCGTTTGAAAGTGTGTCAGTTCATGTTTTGGATATTTTTTTTGTGTGGAGCATTGTAGTCTATTACAGAAAACTGGATATTTTCCTCTCTTTTCTTATAAATATTTACTCTGTTCCATAACTGTTTGAGAAGTTAGTTTCAGTTTGTTATGTACATTGATTTATGTCCTTCAACAGGGTCACATTGAACATGTAACTGAAACTCCTGCTTTCCAGATATTAAATTAAAAAGTACAGACCTTAGAATGTCTGCAGGGGTGTCGTTTGATAGTAAGCTGTCCATATAGCAATATCAATGCTGTGTGGTTGTGCTGCCAGTTTACCAAAGGCTTACTGCAAATTAGGCAATTATCTTTGTAAACTTAACAGTGCTGCTGTATTAAATGTGTAACAAGAATGGAGCTGCAATTCTAACCTATTCTGGTTTTGTGTGTGTACAAGGCTGAAGGCTGCAGCACGGATTGGGCTGCTTCAGCTGCTTTAGGTAGAAATAGGCCATGTTTGATAGCAAAGCTCAACTGCTAGTAAAACAGAGGGTTGCTTATCAACAGGGTTCGAATTACGGGGAAGCTAAGGGGAGCTCGGCTCCCCTGAAAGGGAGTTCGGCTGAAGGCCCACAACTGACAGACCAAAGGGGGAGCTCTAAAAGGTTCAGTTTTAATTTTTTTTTTTATTCACTCCTCAAGAATCCTAATTTGTTTCAGATTAAAATGAAATCATAATTTGTCGATCTTGTCTGTTAACTTTCTCACATAACATTTTCCAAACACTGACTTCTTCTTAAAATAACTTTTTATGTATTTCCTTCTGTGACCATAACTGTGTGTTGGCCCATGTACCAATGAAGTGTGCTGCTTGGAAAAAACAGAACTGGTGTGCCATGGATGAATGGAGAAGTCAGCAGTGAATTATAGAATAAACAACAACAAAAAGTTTCAAGCTTTGAGACAGTTTAGCTAAAAAAAGAGTAGTTGAAATGTCAGACAGAAAATGAATGCTAATTTAATGCAAGATATCAATAAGTCTTTCATAGATATTGCCAATTCAAAATGGCTTTAAAAAAGCCCCCAACCATAATGACTAAAAAAAAACTCAATAGCTTAAAATGTGCAAAAATCATAGCACGCTTGTGCTGAAATAATAGGGCAAATTGACAATCAAATCAGAGCTAGGTTTGTTAGAAATTGGTTCACAAATCGGACTTGTGGTACCTGTGGTCCCTACTGATTTAAAGATAATATGGGCCTACTATACTGATACTGTTAGGATCCTGTCCTGTGTTGTTGTGTTTTGTGTTGTGTGTTTCTGCCTCACCTTTCCCTGCAGGGGCGTGGCTGATTGGTGGCAGGGGCAGCTTGTTTGGACCTCATCAGGCTCCATCTTAAAAGAGGGACAGAAGCTGACAGCTGATGCCAGATTGTCTTTGCTGCAAGTGTGGTAACACGGCCAACATAAGCTCTGAGATCATTTTCATCTGAGTGATCTTATTTCTTGAGGATATTTACTCACCTGGATTTTCCTCTCAGGTTCAGATCCATTCTTCCTCATCCTCTTGGGTTTCCTCCTCCTGTCTCTTTCCCATCCGGAAGGCTCCCTTGGAAACCACTTACCTCTAGTCCTGGATCTCCTCCTGGTCAGCCTCTGCACCATTGCCTCCGCTTGTCCGTCTGTCCTCGTCTGCCTGCCTGTCTGCCCGCTCCACCTGCAACAAACACAGTCAGCACTCTGATACTCCACAACCTCCTCATGACTGGATCCTAACTACCACCCAAGGTTCTGTGTCCTCATCTTCCTGTGAGTACCTGCCAGATCCATTTCTGTGTTCCCATCCACACTTCTATTACTAATCTCTCGTCTGTCTGCTCCAGTTCTTTCCTGGTCCCCGTTCCTGCTGATTATCAGACTGTTCACATTCTGGATCCTTTGCAATAAACATATTTTATCATAAACTCACATACTGTCTCGTTCTGGTTTTGTGGCAAATATATGTGTGTGCAAGTGAATTTTTAAATCGCAGTGCACAATGAAAAATATGGTTCCCCAAAAGCTTTTTGGTTATTCAAACTCTGCTTATTAATGAATAAATAAACAAGATAAATACAGAATCAACATAACTGTTCTGTAAATAAACTGTGAATCAGTTAGCCACTAAGTGAACACTGTAATAAAATATCTTGTTTGTAAAATAACATAACTTTAGTAACTGGGATTTAAATATATGTTTTTATTTCATTATATGATGTAGGATACAATAACACCAACAACTACCATGTGTAGTTTTTACCATTATTCTCTGAAATATCATTATTCTCTGAATATTTTGATATTCATCAAAATATTGTTGAAAATTAATTAAATGATGCCTAATCATTGAAAAGTACTGGCTGCTTCATAACATATAACCATAAAAAAGCAGGTCTAAAATACACGGGCGCGGGTCCTAATTTATGAGGGTGGACATATTGGACGCTGTGTTTTCCAGCCAGTGGCTCCGCGTCAGAGGCAGAAGCCCACAGAGATGATAGACACCATCAGAAAACTATAGTAAACATCAGTATCACATTCTCTTAATGGAAATAACTGAAGGACTAGCAAAGTACATACTGAACAAGATAGAAGCGAACAAAAAGCACCACACACCCTTTGCTGGTCGCTTGTTGTTAGAACTAAATGCCTTGCTTAAAACTCTAAATTCTATAGTTCCATGTGTTCAAATAGGAGAGGAATCCAGTTTTTTAAGTTTAATAAACCATATCAAATATTCAGTTACAGAGCAATTTACTCTGGGCCAGTAGATCAAGTCTGAGCAGTTTCTTATTTGACCTACACATTTTTATATTTTTCCAACATATTTGGGCCGTTACTTTGTCTCACATTTAGCTAATCAGCGCATAGCACATAGTACTTGTTACATTCTCATTGGTTGACAGGATATGGGACAAGTTGAAAATGACCCTCCTTACACTGTCTGTTGCCATAGACATATCCCCAGCCACTTCATGTTTCGCAAACATGGTGTATTGATGGGCTGCTGACTTTCCAACGCTTTCCACTATTCTATCTGTGTCCAGATGGTTCCTTTCTAACCCTACTTCTCGTTTTGGCCAACGGCTCAGTGTCAAACATAAACTAATCTTCTGCATATTTTGCAGAGTGTCTGAATTTCCGCACTTATTCTTCATTGTCCATTCGCACCTTGAAACGTGTGCAAAGCAAATGGGTCGCACTTCAAAATATACAATTTTCACGTGCGTGAAGCTGAAATATGTAACTTTTGGGAGGAACCTGACCGGGATCGGTCAGGGTCCACTCTTGTGGGGACCACTCTTGTGGGGGAAGACCCAGTCGAGCAGCGGCAGAAGGATCCAGAACATGGGAGCGGGGCACCATCTCAATGGAGCCCAGCATCTGCTAGCGCAGCTAGCGGTGGACTATGGAATATGAGCTGATGGAGAACTGCGTGGACTACGTGTTGGGCCTGGCCTCCGATGTGGGTTTACAGTTTATTAATTTACAAAAATATCTGAATAACATCACTAACCTACAAAATGATGAAAACTTTTTCCTTTCACAAATGTTGTTTTACGCATTTACCTCTTCACTCTCTGCCTGTGATGAAAGACAGTCTGATATTATTCCCATTTTGCTGCATACATTTCTCTGTAGGTTGAACTATCTGCCATTTAGTAGTAGAAATTGCGCAATTGGGAATTTGGCCTGTATGGCCATTCGTCGTCACTCAAACACAAAAGTACTGCTTGCTTGCAATGATTTAGGTACTACTGCCCCCTATCGTCAGGAAACTACACATTGTCACTTTAAAGCAGCTATCGCACTGTTTCTTATAGAGACACATAATGAGAACATTTTATTTTCCGGATTATAAACTGTCATTTTGTGTGCTACTTTTCATATGTACCCATTTTGTGTAGTTCATGGGTATTGGGATGAAGGGTGTAGAATTCAGTTCTACTAAATCAAAATGGTATTAGCTATGACATTACTGTCTTTCATTCTTCATTTTGTAACCAAAAATGTACTAATTATCTGAGAAACAAAGTTTGACACTTTATAGGAGCTCCCAAGTAGCTGAATAATTATTTATTAATGTATCCAGAAAGTAGATCAAGATGCCAGCTGTTGTAGCAACCCCATGTGGTGGACATGTAGAGGGGAGTGGTACCTCATCATGGCAGTATGAGATAAAATAATGTTCTTACAGGTCATTAGTGCAACATTAGTAAAATCATTTATGAACATTAGATAACATGTCATTGGCATCCATTAGTAGTTTATAGGACTTTGTCAAGTAACGACAGTATGGCTTAGCTCGTTTTCAAACTGCATTTCCCGTGCTATCAGATATATAGGAAGGAAGCAAAAGGGTGTTTACCTAAAGTCACGTGTATTTGCATAGTAATAAAATGCAAGGCAGATACCCGATAGTGTGATAGGGATATAAATAACACAATGTTGACAAGGCTTATACTTGTATTATTTGCTTCTAGAGCAGTAGTACTAAATCTCTCTCATTGGATTTGTCAATAATTATCATGGAAGAATAGGATCCAAAATTAACCTTTCTCAACTCTCAAGGACAGAGCATCAGCTGGTTATATGTGCTGGATGTAAAACAGCAGCATAAAATGATAAAATTATCAAGTCCATCACAGACCACGTTGTTCATTTGATCACTGTGAAATTGATTAAATTATGTGAATTGTCTAAGCAAGGAGTCAGGAGTCTGCTCAGCAGATTCATTCTTACTGGCAATGAAAATAAAGCTGTTGCTGAAGCCATCTGAGCTCTGATATCTGTAGTCTAATAGAGACAAAATGCAGCCAGTGACATTTTACAATGAAGACAGTCCAACAGAATATCACATAGCCCACCTCTCTACAAAAAAGACTGTATATGAAAAGGTTCGTTAAAAATAAGTCCTCCTTTTTCATTCAGATAGAATTATGTTCAGTGTGTACAATAAAATATTTAAATTGTACACCAAGAAACCCTAACCATTTTAAATATTTTCTGCTTTAGTCATAGGCATTATCGTGGCATGACATAGCAATGAATGAAAGCACCTATTATTGTCTACCTCTAAAGTTGACTTTTTACAATTTATCTTTCAACATGTTTCTTTCAACAAAACAGTCCCAAAAATCACTGGAACTGTGAAGCAATCACTATTTTAAAAAGCTTTGTGGTATTGAAATACTTTCACTAAGAAACACAGTTTAGTTCTCTTTATTTTTTGAGATAGCTGGTTCTATTCAGAAATGACAACAATATGTCAATACCTGCTAGGGTTGTTTTATATCTATTCATCCTTTAAACAACATAAAACTTGTCAAGAAAAAACAACAAATGAAGTAGAGCTATGATAATCTTAATGATAGAGGACAAGGACTGCTGTTTTTCAATGATCCAGTATTGTTCTAGTATAGCTGGGTTTTGTTTAAGGAATTTTAATGCAAGCAAATTCTGAGAGGACACTTCTCCTTCAGTTTTTTTACACCCAGAAGCAAACTTATTAAAGGAAACGTTTTCCTTTTACACTTCTCTGTCCCTGTGTCAGTGTTGCAAATCCAGTCACCGCCACAACAGCAGGGCGTGTAGACCTTATCTGGTGGGTCTGCCTACAATTTCAGTGACGTCTATGGTCAACTAGATTTTTTATTTACTTCAGTTTAAATGCATTCCGCCCTCAAGGAGCAATGGTGACAGAAAGTTTTGATTGAGCTGAAAAGGTTTTTACTAAAAGTCCAGCTCATATAATACTTAACAAACACAGTGCTCTGTTTTGACATTCTCTACACCGACTGGTGTTCAAAATCACCAAAACACCCTATTAGATAAACTGGTTTTCCATAGGAAGGATCTAGTATCCAAATGCTGCATTGACTACTAATTACATTGACAATAGAACACCACTCTGATAAAATGATCTTGGTCTGATGCATTTGACGGAGCGTTAGAAAATTGGGCTCTACTCCATCTGAGCTTGTTAGTGAGAGAGAGCCCTTGCGTCGATGGGTAAAAGTGTTGTGTACCTACGCAGATGGAAAAGTATAAACTAGGCTTAACTACTGCAGCTGTGCCTCTATCTCACACACGCACACACATGCATACACTGGTTGGGCAACAATAGGAGCACCGTTGGCAAGTATAAACAAAATTAATATTTTACATAAAATCTAACAAGTCAGGAGTTTGTGTGCATTCAGGCAGGCAAAAAAAACTAAACACTCTAGATTTTGCTTTTTTTTTCTTTCAAACAAAAAATATAACCACAAACCCTTCACATCTGATCTTTCGTTTTGGTTCACAAAAAAATTTGGTTCACACACAGCCAAAACAACATAGAATTAATTTGATCTTGATTATTGCACACAGAAAACCCTTTATTCCTGATTTTTTTATGTGGATAAAAGGCTTTTGTCAGATTCCAAAAGGAAGAGACCCAGAAAAGGATGTGGGTGGCAGGGCAAAACATGCTGTAGAAGGGCAGGAAAGTGAACACATCTTTAATGTCACCATGGTCAACATCTACAGAAATATTTGCCTAAGGTTCTTCCCATAGGTCTCTCCATCTGTTTCACTGGTTATGCAGAGCAGAAGGTCACCACCATAGACCTGAACTGGACATGACAGTGTGATGGAGAAATTTATTGTATGATTCATCTGTTAGTATTATTAACACTGAGAGCAGAGGGTGTGAAGAACAGAAGAGCAGATGGGCCAGAAAACAGGTGTTGAGTTCAAATCATGCTTGTGCCAAAACACAAGCATGATTGGGCTCAAAGAGCTGGAAGAAAAAGCCTTCATACTCTTCTGAAGTTACCATCAGGCATCCGAAAGGAAAGGAAACTAGACTTGAGGTTGGTTCAAACAGTTTTTAATCCTATATATCTTGGAAGATTTAAAAAGTAACTGAAACTAAAGCTTTTGTTAGTTCCATAAAGACTGTTCTGATGACTTGTGGCTCGCTTTTCCGTCACTACTTACAGCTGATTGTTTCCCTCATCAGACATACAAATCACGTACGTAATCTATTTTGGATTCAAAATGGTGAATTTCACCAACAGGTGATTAATTTTCATGACTGAAATGAGGAGACTGTACCTCATAGCACCTTCCTTGCCAAAATAAAAATGTAACAGATTTTATTCTCCATCCCTCTCACATAAGAAACATGGAGTGTACATGAAATGGGACACCGTCAGATATCGGGAGAAATTCGGGAGAATGTTCGCTCTGGGAGATTTTCGGGAGGGAAACTGAAATTCGGGACTCTCCTGAGAAAAAAAATTGGGCGGATCAGACACAGCATCAGACACACCTGTTGCTCCTAGTAGTGCCAGCACATCTCTTGAACTCCTCCACTTGGGGGAGGACCCCATCCTTGACCCGGGGAAGGTACCCTACCCTTTTCTGGCTCAAGACCATAGTCTTGGATTTAGAGGTGCTGATTCTCATCCCAGTCACTTCACAATCGGCTACAAACCGCTCCAGCAAAAGCTGTAGATTGCGTTCCGATGAAACCAACAGGACCACATCCTCTCCTCTCCAGAACCCCTGAATAGACGTTACCAAGGAGGCTCAGAATTTTGATCCCAATGTAGGTGGAGCACACTCTGTGGCCTCCTTTTTAAATAGGGGGACCACCACCCAAGTCAGCCAATTCAAGGGAACTGCCCCAGATGTCCACGCAATATTGCAGAGCTGCGTTAACCAACACAGGCCTACAACATCCAGAGCCTTGAGGAAGTCCAGGCAAATCTCATCTACTCCCTGCCACCAAAGAGCTTTTTAACAAACTTGGTAACCTTAGCACCAGAGATTGGAGAGCACGACCAAAAGTTCCAAGACTTGAATTGAATAGGTCCTATAAGTATTCCATTCACAAACACAAAACATCCATTTTCGAGGTCAGTAGTACACCACCCCCACTCTAAACAGTGTTGGTGGCGGACCGCTTCTCACCCCTCGAGACATCAGATGGTGGACTAGAATCGCTTTTAAGCCATATGGAAGTCGTTCTCCATGGTCTCTCCAAACTCTTCCCACGGCCGAGTTTTTACCTCACAGACTATCCAAGCCGTACTCCACTTGGCCTGCTGGTACCTATCAGCTGCTTCTGGGGTCCCACAGGCCAGAAAGGCCCGATAGGACTCACCGCCGGTGTTGGGTCACACACAACAATCTGGTAGCACTAATCTACACTGTAGCTCCACAGGAAGTGGGAGGGGGGGCAGAGTCTATAAATGCAGCCCGCTTCCAGCCGCTCTTCCTTCTGCACACTGCTGCCGGCCGGGGGAGCAAGAGAAGACAATCACCTAGGGGTGGGCGATATGGCAAAAACAGAATATCACGATTTTTCAATTATATTATGACAATTTCGATTTTATTACGATTTTTCTTAAATGATCACTAACAAAACTTGAATTACACATTAAAGAAGAGAAACATTAAATAAATACCTACATTCATTAAAATTAGGGATAACCAACACAGGGCTAAAATACTTATGTCTTTCTCACACCAGAGATGATAGAAAAGCACAGAAAGTTCTGAATGAAACTATGTATATAACACTGTACACATTTAGTATATATACAAATATTTTTCAAATAACCTAATTGAAAAATACATCTAAATCACAAATGTATTTAAATGTATTATTTAAAATTTTGTGTTGAATTTACTAATAAAACAGAAAGCAAACATGTACTTACTTTAGTTGAAAATTATGATATTTAGCAAATAGAATAAAATATATTTTTTTAAATAAAAGACTAACATGCAGCAGCAA
Source organism: Apricaphanius iberus (assembly GCA_028564705.1). Taxonomy (NCBI): domain Eukaryota; kingdom Metazoa; phylum Chordata; class Actinopteri; order Cyprinodontiformes; family Aphaniidae; genus Apricaphanius; species Apricaphanius iberus. The sequence goes on along the minus strand of JAPXFQ010000043.1, from coordinate 90,074 downwards.
ATATAGTGCAAGATGTATTGTGCAATCTATAATACGCCAATTAATAATCCTCATACAACTGGGTAAATGTAGCTTTAACTGGGTCAAATGTTTTTTACAAAATGCTGATATTATAAACAGGCACACATAAAGCTGCCTAATAAAAACGTAAGTGATAACAATGTAATGTAAAAGCACAATGGTATACAAAGGGCTGCTGCTACATAATATAATGAAGGTAGAGTGTAGTGTAAGCAGTTCTAATTATTCTTCCATCCATCCACCAAACATATTGTTAATATTCCCTACAACTCTCTGTGCATTCAGCGCACATGAGTGGAATCGTGGTGTTTGGGGAAAAAGAGCAGCTGGGCAACTGGTAGCGCGGATTGTTTGCTGTTGTGTAGTAAGGAGTAGTTTTTTTAATTATTTTTTTCTAGCGTTTGCCGAACTAACGGTTAGTCCACACCAAATGCGATAAAGTGACCAAAAAAGCACAACACGCGCCTAGCTGTTCGCGTGCACATTCACACCTTGAAGCTTGTACAAAGCAAACTGGATGCACTTAAAATATGACATTTTCACGCACGACCTGGCCTTCAGCAGAACTGGGGCCAGAGTGCAGCTGCCTTGGACTTATGGACTATGGTCTCCGATCTGACGGAGGACAGAGTGGATTGCGTATTCGGCCTGGCCTCCGGTAGAGCTGGGACCACTGGTTTGGTGAGCTACAGATACAATCTAGCTACGGCGGAGGGATCCATAAACACCAGCGAGCACCCTCTCATAAACACCAGCCCCTCTCCGCCTGGAGAACGTGACCTACTCGCCCAGTTTGTGCCGTGAAGGTCGAAGCTACGCCTGCCGACACCAACTACATTGCCGAGCAGCTGTCCATCTGTCTGCAGTTCATAAAAGTTTATAATATTTGAGCAGCGTGGGACGTGGTGCGGGAGCTACTACCAGGAAACCAGGTGAGGAGGCCGTTTCAAGGCTCACTTCTAGGCCGAGAGGTTTTTTTACAGCAACAATGGCTCTTTTAAGGGCCATCCACAAACCTCTTAGGAGCATTTCTGTCTAAATAGTTTAACCTATTTATAATATTTATTTATTTTTCCTGTCTCTGTATTGAAAACTGCTTGTGTCATGTAGCTCAGGGTTATTAGCCACTGTGTTTATCAATATTTCCTCCATGTCCTGCTGAGGCTGTGATTCCATGACAGTCACAGAATCACTGACACTCTGTTCCCTGATTGGGTGTCGCGGCGCGATTTGAGGCTGGAGTTCAGATTTTTCTCGGGCGGTAGACGCCATAATGCACAAAATGCACCACATAAAATGCAGTGCGAATTTTCCATCGCATCTGTAGCATGAATTGTTCGTGCATATCAGGCAGAACAGCTTTTTGGCGACGCAAATCTGCTTTTGAAGTGTTGCAGGACCCCAAGTCGCGCTTCATCGCGTTCGTCCATTGATTTTACATGTAAACCTGAAGCTCCAGTCACTTCTATCGCGTTTGATGAGGACACACCGTAAGAAGAAGAAGCGCTAGCCACCGCTGCTGCTGCTGCAGCCGGCTTAATAGCTTTAGCTGCCAGCTGGCTCACTGTATTGCTTGCGATGCTTTCTCTTCAAGTGATTAAACAAGTTTGTGGTGTTGCGATCACTTGCCTTGACGCTCTCCTTGCTTAGAGCAGAGAGAGAGAGTGGAGGCTTCCCTTAGCATACAGAGGCAGAAATATAGAAGCAGAACTGTGAATTAGGATAATACGATCTCTCAAAAATTACAGATCTTCACACATGTAGATCGCGTCACGGTCTTAAATCTTCATTGCTCACCCCTACAATCACCAACCATCTACATTCACTCAGAGCCATGGCCAAGCTCTGATCAGGAAGACCCACATTAAAGAACCTTCCTTTGTGGGCGAAAGATAAACATGTCAGTTGGAGGAGGAACTCATTCAAGCAACACCTACGGACAACCGCTCAGGTGACTGGAAAACATTGATAAGCAAACCCCGTTGTTCGGCCTGAACTCTGCAGACCGTTTTGCATGCTGCTACCGGCCATGTTGGGCAACAGAAGACAATCTCCAACCTTCTTCCTTGGCTGGCAGAGGAAGGCCCAAGTTTCTGCTGGAACTCGCTTCAAGGAACTCGAAGACCAGTGGGTGAATCCTAAATATTGATAAACAAAGACGTTGTTTATCCCCAGAGTCTGACGAAACCCCGCTGAGTTTCAGACTGCCGACTGCTGAGAAACAGAGTGAGAGCCACTCGTGTTGAGGGGCCTAAACCAGCCGGAATCTGCATCTAGGTACTGCCATAGAGCCAATAGGAGGTGATTGCTGTGCTGGAGAACTCCAGAAAAGGTACTGTCCAGAGATGAGTGCCAGGGCTACACAGCCAGCCAGAGGGAGTCGGCGACCAAAGCCAGGAGTTCCCAGCGCTGTCCGGCCACTAATCAAATTAGCAATCCTTTGTTAGCCTGCTGACTAACGGCCTTTGGCGACCCCCTTCATTGACCACGGTTAAAACTGGAAAAACATTAATTGCTCTATGAGGTCTGTTTTGGCAGAGGCAAATTAGTGAGGATAACTAATTTTAAAGTTGTTCCTTTTTATATTTAACTTGTATACTGTAAGTTTTTATTTTGCTATCTTTTGGTAAACCAGGCCTTGGCCTGAAACTTTAATGAATGTTTTAAAAAACTATTCCCGACAAATAGTTGTTTTAAATCCTGCAATTTGAGCTACTCAATCAAGCAGGAGTTTCCCTTTCATTGTTTAATGTTTAATAAATGTATTTGACCTATTAAAAATGCCCTGTGTGTGTTACAGGCAGCTAAAGCTAAGATTAACCCACGTATTCAGGACCAAGTCGCCCTCAATGAATAAACAATCAGGTGTTCAAATAAACATCAGTTCAGAGAAGATTAAGAACAGGAACAAATCTTATTAATCATGTTTGAAACTCCTTTTTTTTTTTTAAATACTGTAATTAGATTGTTTACTGCCGTAATCAAACCAAATAGAAGTAATTCTCTAAAGATAAATGACTTCCTATCCAGATCATTTCTAAACAAACATTTCTTTATCCAAAAAAAATTTTATTTTCCTTACATTGTTTTATTGGTTTACACATAAATCCATGGTGATAAATTAGTTAAACTAATTACAATTGGTAAACTAATTTAGCTTTCATTCTTAAAGCATCCAGATTCCTCCAAGCATAAATCAGAATTCATGTTTTCTATTTTCATTGTATTTTTATCCATTCATGTTCTTTTACTTTTAGTAATTAATTTAGTTTGTTTTAGTCTGTTGGCTTATGTACAGACGTGGACAAAATTGTTGGTACCCTTCATTAAATAAAAGAAAAACTTATAATGGTCACAGAAATAACTTTAATCTGACAAAAGTAATAATAAATAAAAATTATATAAATTTTGACCAATGAAAGTCAGACATTGCTTTTCATCTCAATGTCAATCTCAATATAAACCAGAGGAAGCAAAGGAAAGAGTGGTCTCAGGAGATGAGAAAGAAAATCATAGACAAGCATGTTAACTGTAAAGGCTATGAGACCATCTCCAAGCAGCTAGATGTTTCTGTGACTACAGCTGCACATGTCATTCAGTAATGTACGATCCATGGGACTGTAGCCAACCTCCCTGTAAGTGGCTGCAGGAGGAAAATTGATGACAGATCAAAGAGACGGATAATCCAAATGGTAACAAAAGAGCCTAGAAAGACTTCAAAATAGTTCCAAGCTGAACTTTATCCTCAAGGAACATCAGTGTCAGATCGGAACATCCTTCGCTGTTTGAGCCAGAGGACAAATCATTAAAAAAAACAGACTGGAGTATGCCAAACTACATGCTGACGAGCCACAAAGCTTCTGGGAGAATGTCCTGTGGACAGATGAGACAAAAATTTAATTTTTTTGCCAAGGCACATCAGCTCTATGTTCACAGACGGAAAAATGAAGCATATCTAGAAAAGAACACGGTCCCTACTGTGAAACATGGGGGAGGCTCGGTTATGTTCTGGGGCTGATTTGCTGCATCTGACACAGGGTGTCTTGAATCTGTGCAGGGTACAATTAAATCTCAAGACTATCAGGGGATTCTAGAGAGAAATGTGCTGGCCAGTGTCAGAAAGCATGGTCTCAGTCGCAGGTCACGGGTCTTACAACAGGAAAATGACCCAAAACACACAGCTAAAAACACCCAAGAAGGGCTAAGAGGAAAACACTGGCCTTCTATGAGCCCTGATCTCAATCCTATTGAGCATCTTTGGAAGGAGCTGAAACGTGCTGTCTGGAAAAGGCGCCCTTCAAACCGGAAACAACTAGAACAGTTTGCTCATGAGGAGTGGGCCAAAATACCTGCTGAGAGGTGCAGAAGTCTCATTGACAGTTACAGGAATCATTTGATTGCAGTGATTGCCTCAAAAGGTTGTGCAACCAAATATTAAGTTGTGGGTACCATCATTTTTGTCCAGGCCTGTTTCATGCATTTATTTTTTAAATAATTCCGTTGAAGCATGGATGAAAAGCAATGTCTGACTTTCATTGGTCAAAATTTATATAATTTTTATTTATTATTACTTTTGTCAGATTGAAGTTATTTCTGTGACCATTATGAGTTTTTCTTTGATTTAATGAAGGGTACCAACAATTTAGTCCACGTCTGTTGTTTGAGTGATTCAATTTATCTTTTCCTTTTTGTAAATAAACTCTTGTAGACTCTGGCAGAATCCCCTGTCAGAAGGAGTTTCAACTCTCACCTCCGGCAGAACTTCGAACACATCCCGGGTGAGGCGGGGGACATTGAGTCCGAGTGGGTCATGTTCCGTGCCTCCATTGTCAAAGCGGCGGAACAACTCTCGAACCCGCTGGTGGACACCTGCGGTGAGGGATGCTATCAGGCTGAAGAAGGAGTCCTACCGGGCCTTTCTGGCCTGCGGGACCCCGGAAGCAGCTGATAGGTACCGACAGGCCAAGCAGGGTGCGGCTCGGATGGTCACTCAGGCAAAAACTCGGGCATGGTAGGAGTTTGGAGAGACCATGGAGAACGACTTCCGTGTGGCTTCGAAGCGAATCTGGTCCACCATCCGGCGCCTGAGGGGGGAAAGCGGTCTGCCACCAACACTGTTTACAGTGGGGGTAGTGTGCTGCTGACCTCAACACGGGACGCTTTGGGTCGGTTGATGGAATACTTTGAAGACCTCCTCAATCCCGCCGACACGCCTTCCTGTTTGGAAGCAGAATCTGGGGACTTTGGGACAGGCTCTCCAATCTCTGGTGCTGAGGTCACTGAGGTTGTGAAAAAGCTTTTTGGTGGCATGGCTCCAGGGGTGGATGAGATTAACTTAAGGCTCCTTAACGCTCTGGATGTTGTAGGGCTGTGTTGGTTAACGCGGCTCTGCAATATTGCGTGGACATCGGAGGCAGTTCCCTTGGATTGGCAGACCTGGGTGGTGGTCCCCCTCTTTAAAAAAGGGGGACCATAGAGTGTGTTCCAACTATAGGGGGATCACACTTCAGAGCCTCCCTGGTAAGGTCTATTAAGGGGTTCTGGAGGGGAGGGTCCGACGTATAGTCGAACCTCGGATCCAGGAGGAACATTGCGGTTTTCGTCCTGGCCGTGGAACACTGGACCAGCTCTATACCCTCGGCAGGGTCCTGGAGGGTGCGTGGGAGTTTGCCCAACCGGTCTACATGTGTTTTTTGGACTTGGAGAAGGCGTTCGACTGTGTCACTCGGGCAGTCCTGTGGGGGGTGCTCCGGGAGTATAGAGTACCAGGCCCTTTGATAAGGGCTGTTAGGTCCCTGTATGACCGGTGTCAGAGTTTTGTTCGCATTACCGGCAGTGAGTCGGACTCGTTTCCAGTGAGAGTTGGACTCCGCGAAGGTTGCCCTTTGTCACCGATCCTGTTCATAACGTTTATGGACAGGATTTCTAGGTGCAGCCAAGGTTTTGAGGGGGTCCGTTTTTAGTGACCTCAGGATCGAGTCGCTGCTTTTTGCAGATGATGAGGTCCTGTTGGCTTCATCTGAACGTGATCTACAGCTTTCGCTGGAGCGGTCCGCAGCCGAGTGTGAAGCGGCTGGGATTAGGATCAGCAACTCCAAATCCGAGACCATGGTCTTGAGCCGGAACAGGGTAGGGTCCCTTCTTCAGGTCGGGGATTGGGGTCCTCCCTCAAGTGGAGTTCAAGTATCTGGGGGTCTTGTTCTCGAATGAGAGATAAATGGAACGGGAGATCGATAGGCGGATTGGTAAGGCGTCTGCAGTTATGCGGGCGCTGTACCGGTCTGTCGTGGTAAAGAGAGAGCTGAGCCAAAAGGCAAAGCTCTCGATTTACCGGTCGATCTACGTTCCTACCCTCTCTATGGTCACGAACTTTGGGTGGTGACCGAAAGAACAAGATCACGGATATAGGCGGCTGAAATGAGTTTCCTCCGCGGGGAAGACCCAGGACTCGCTGGAGGGACTATGTATCCCTGCTGGCCTGGGAACGCCTCGGGATTCCTCACGAGGTGCTGGCCCAAGTGGCTGGGGAGAGGGAAGTCTGGGTCTCTCTGCTTAGGCCACTGCCCCCGCGACCCAACCTCGGATAAAGCTGAAGAAGATGGATGGATGGATGGATGGATAAACTCTTGTATTTTGGAAAGTTACTGTGCTCATTCTTGTTCCACATACATATGGCAAGGTTTATGGTCAATAAACGGTAAAGTATTCACTCCTTCAAATTATGAGACTAATATAGATATTTGGCTATTAAATTAGTTTGTGATAAAGGTGGTGCCCCAAAATATTAAAAAATGTTCATAAATTATTTGATCTCATTGACTGCCATAAGTAGTTCTTGACTATTAAGAGCCAAAAAGCTGCATTTTACCTTCATTTCACAACAATGAAGAACACAAATGGACACCCTTATGTTTGAACATGGTGTTCAATTTGGAAAATCCATGATGAGCACAGAAGTCCAATAACAAAACACCACTCGACTTCAAATTGGGGGAGCCATTCGGCCCAACTATCGTTGCCGATGTGAGCGTTGAAGTCCCCCAGTAGAATGAGGGAGTCTCCAGAAGGAACTCTCTCCAGAAGGCATTCAAGGACTCCAAGAATGTTGGGTAATCTGATCTACTGTTTGGTGCATAAGCACAAATAATAGTCAGAACCCTCTCAGGTTACCCTCTCATTCACTGAGGTAAACCCAATTTATAGACACTAAGATGGGGGTAACAAGTATGCCCACCCCAGCTCGACGCCTCTCAATGAGAGCTAATGCAGAGTGGAAGAGAGTTCACACCCTCTCGATAGGACTGGTTCCAGAAATTGGACAAGACCTCTTAACCTTACACACCAGCTCTGCCAAGGTCCCCTCCTTGGGCTGCTACCCATCCTTCACTGTACCCGACCCCTATGGCCCCTCCCACTGGTGGAGAGCTCATGGTAAGGGCGGGGGGCCCTGTTGCCTCTTTGGGTTGAGTCAACAGGCACTCGCCAACGTGTACCACTTCCAGGCCTGGCTCTGCGCTTTGTCTTATCCCTCACCTAGGACCAGTTTGCCGTGGGTGACCCTACCAGGGGCGGAATGCCCCCGACAACTAAGCTCCTAGGATCATTGGAACATCAAACCTCTCCACCACAATAAGGTTGCAGCCCATAAGAACGCACATTTAGCACAAAACTCACAGGTCCACAGCTTTTTTTTATAGTTTAGAGGGGTGAGTTGTACGAATGTCGAAGATCTCAAATTGCGTGGTTGCAACGCAAAAAACATAGCCCACAGGTTGGCAGGATTCCATTTTGTAGGCATGGCGCTAGATTTTCTACCGTGGCGGAACACCATGGTAATGCCTATGTAAGGGAAACACTGCACTGAATTAAAATCACGTATGGGTTAAACACAGCTGTTCTAACACACATTAATAAATACAGTTATTAATTAAAAAATCTCAGAGGAGTTTCTACTTGTTTAGCTCTGTTTCTACTTGTTTAACTTTTATGTTTCTTCTCTCACACTGATGAGTTTGGAGCCAGTTTGAGCTGTTCAGCACTATACATCCAGTCTTGATCAGCATTAAAAAACATAAAAATTGCTATAAAAAAATAAAGTCCAGGTTGAATAAAAAACAGAACTTCCCTTTGATAGGATAAGTTACCATACATTACATACCATTATAATGTCACCAGGTGACTGTGAACCCATTCAAGCATTAACAGGTGCTTAGATCAAATAAATCCATGGATGTGGCATAACTTCCTCCAGCTCAAAAGCAATAAAACAGATTTTTATTTTTTTACCTAAAGAGGATCGGTCAACAATCAGCACACTGCTTTAGCCATTACAGCTAGAAACGAATGAACAGGCCCTGAATCTGGGTGTAGTGAAAAAGCTAGACCTGAACATTCAGAGACACATAATGACAATTACAAAGCACTTCTAACACTAACACAAACTGTGTCTCTTCCTGGGGAATAAATCTTTAAGATTCTTTCTGCAGTTCAGATAAGCCAGCTTTTTCTCAGTAGGGTTGGAGTTGTCAGAAGAAAGGAAAGTTTAACGGTAGCCAATCATCCAATTATGGGGATAAAGCAGGTGGCACCTCATTGCGAAAGCTCATTAAAACAGCATTCAATCCTGGCTGGCTGCTGCCTTCAGAAATGAAAGCGCATTTCCTATTTGGCCTGTTCAAATGTTTCAAATGAAGGCTGACTGTGAGGAGTGGAGCTTTCCCTGAGTTCTTGACTGGCTGGATCTCAGCCAGTCAAGATTTTGATGATGCTTCTCTTTGTGGAGTCTACAGTGGGATGGTTATAGTGATAGTCTAGCCTCAGCCCTCAGGCGTTGTCAGCAGAGCAGAACATCCCATCTGTTGTGGGGTCATTCTTTTTATTTCAATAGCTTTATTGTCCTCTATCTCACAAGTTTTACAATGTTTGCCTGATGGCCATTTATGGTGTATGAAAGTTCAAATTAAGCTTGTCGATAAAAGTATCCACATTCTTGTCTTTCTAGTGATAGTGAGGATCTTCACCTATTGCTAAACTTAACCAAAAGTTAATTTCCACCGTACCTCTAAAACTAACCAGTAGAGCTCAGCAACATTGTTGTAAAGTGAGTTCAAGGCTAAATGTCCTCCCTTGGTATTAAACACTTTCGCTAAAAGAGGAAGTTCGATTTTTTTGCAACCTCGACCTAATTTGTATCATGTATTACGTTTGTCTACTCAAGCTGACAAGTTTGGAGCCACTTGGAAACCTTTGGAAGAAGTTTATATCCAGTCGCGATCAGTACTCCACAGTGAGTTCGGAGCGTCTCTTCCAGGGTATTCACAGGCGTTTTTTCCAACAATTCTAACTTACAACAATATACAATCTCAATCACGTTGCCGCCATCCGCCATGACAGTTGTAGTGTGAGCAAGACCTTCACTCTGTGAACTACAGAGCCAGTCGGTTGGGCAGAACTTACTACTGCAAACATCAACTTGCTACACTTGCACCTTTTCAAATTGCACAAACAAAATTACGAAGCAAATTAAGACCGTGGTAGAGCACAGAGTGAAAGTCCTGCTCCAACTACAACTGCCATGGGCACTAAGGTAACGTCACTGAAATCGCAGTTTTGTTTTAAGTTGGAATAAACACCTCTAAATATAGAAGACAACAAACAAGCACTTCCGAGATGCTCCGAACTCATAGCAGAATAGGGCTATAGATTCACAACAAAACATTGGTGAAATGAAATAATTTTGTGGCAAATAATGCCTTTTTAGAGGCTGCACTTTGGCTACCCCCACAAATCCAATTATATGGATATACGCCGATCACAACTGATATAAACTTCTTCTGAAGGACTCCAAGTGGCTCCAAACATTTCTGGGTGAGTAGGCCAATGAAAAGCATGCTATAAAGATAAGGTGCAGGTTGAAAAAAAAAAAAACTTCCCCTTTAACAGGTGAAAAATCTGAAATGGTGAACAATCATACTCATCTGAATTCTAGACTGGAACATACACATGCAAAAATTAAAAAAAAAAAAACTTCTCTGTCCTGTCCTTCTGAATAATGCTGGGGTTTTCTTTAGTAAACATAACCATTGAGAGAATAAGGCTGGACTCCAAATGGTCCATAAAAACCAAATCCTGCTCCCCATTGTGGAAAATAGAGGCTGATTAAGGGAAAATTGGAATTGGTTTTCACACACCAGCTTTACAGTTGTCATGTCCAACACAATAGCTCATCATAGTTCCAAGATACCAACAGGAGGTAAAAACATCCAGTTCATCCTCCTCATGTAATCCAGTTCTGTGCTTATCTAATCTTAGATTGTGGAATTGATTGCTTCTGATTTAAGATAAATTGGAAAGTCTGTGATGCACTGATGCCTCCTTGTTTCCTCAAATTTCATTTTCCAACCATCATCATATGCATCTTACTGTTCACACCCAAAGTTGATTATACAGCTTTGCTCAGCAGGAGAGTTTTTGTGTCAGTTTGCAGATACCTTTCCAAATTTTGCCATACATTCATTGTTGTAAGAAAAATCTGTGTTGAGACAACAGCAAAAACAGTGGCGTAACAAGCTTTTCAAACGTGTGGGAGATGTTAGTTGCTGGATTGTACTTTTACAAGTGCTCATGGGGGTCATGAGTAACCTTTTCTGGGTCTGTTTCTGAAACTCTGGGACAAGGCTGAATGCACAAATCGAAATCACAAAAAGCAGGAGAGTCAGAGTGGAGGGCAAAAGAAGGGAAATCATGCACCGAGAATTCAGAGCCAGAGTTTGTTAGAGCTGAGCGCGTGACAGAATGTGTGTTATGCAAGCGTATGTGAGACTTAAATGGACATATGGCACCACACCAAAAACTTTTGTTTGCTCACATAGAATTATGTGTTTCCATTAGTCTAAGTGTGCGCACAGGTTAGGGAAACAAATCTAACACCATGCAGTTTTTTTAGCGAAACTGGAGGAAAAGTGGTGGTGTTGAACCATCTCACAAGGAAAAGTGTTGGTGTTAAAATGCTTACATCACCAGGGTTGAGATGCCCATGGGCAAAAATATGTTTTAGTTTTGTAAACACAGAATTCAATTCAATTCAATTCACTTTTATTTATATAGCGCCAGTTCACAACAAATGTAATCTCAAGGTAATTTACAACAAAAGTCATCTCAATACAATTATACAAACATTCCAATCAGTTAAGTTTTCTATGTAAGGAATCCCAGCAGATTGCGTTGAGTCATCGGCGTGAGGTTGTGCCCGGATCATGCAGACTCCAACCACAGCAATTCCTCAGCAAACCCTCATACTGAGCATGTAGTGACAGTGGAGAGAAAAAACTCCCCTTTAACAGGAAGAAACCTCTGGCAGAACTCTGGCTCAGTACAAGCGGTCATCTGCCACGACCGTCTGGGGGTCTGAGAAGACAGAAAAGAGACAGCATGGAGGATGCTCGGTGACTTTGAGCATCATCTGGACCAACGCTCCCCATCCAGCATGGAGCATTATAGCTGAGCAGGGTACCAGACCGGGTAGAGCTTCTCTAGCAGGGGTGGGCAATTATTTTTACCATGGGGCCACATGAGAAACAGAAAATATTGTGGAGGGCCAGGCCAAAAGGCTGAAGTCAATTATGCATAATATCAATGGCATTTCTTTATAAAAAGCAGTAAATACCATTGTTTTCTCAAACTGGTAAGAGTAGACTATATGTTATAAATGAGCAAAAAGGAAAAAGAGAAGTTGCCTTACAAAATGTGATTTATTCAAATTTCCTAAGTCACACTTTTATCACCCTTAAATATGTTTGTAAAACTAACCAAATGAAGAGAATATAGGCTACAGATTTGTAGATCAGCAAACATGGAACATTTGTTTTTTTCGCATTTGGTTTTTGTTAAACATTTGTGACTTATATTATTTAACAGTTTCAGTCACATTCACTCCAAAACACATTTTGAGTTTTAAATATTGTTGGAAAGAGGTTCTTAGCATTCTACAGACACACCGTATTGTCTTTGTGCTCCAAACATTAAATGAGACACATCATATTCAGTGTAATTTCCCCCAAAAAATGCTAAATGTGAACTTTTTTTTAAAAAACATTTTTTGATGAATATTAGTTAACAATTTCAGTCACATTCACTCCAAAACACATTTTGAGTTTCAAATATTGCTGGAAAGAGGTTCTTAGCATTCTACAGACACAGTATTGTCTGCAAAATAAAATTACTGAACTGTGATCTTGAGAAAGAGGTTTCAAACAAAAATCTCCCATTTCACTGCTAGTTGCCTATATTTGTGGTCCAAACACCTTATTTCGTGCTTTAAAGCAATTCTTTTCTTGTTCAGTGAGAGAAATCTAGTCTCTGTTGGGCTTTAACGAGTGCATCAAAGTCAGGTTGAATGTGTGAGGTGGAGATGCGAAGCACAGCTGACAAATGATCATCAGTGAGAGACGATCTATACCTGGATTTTGTAAACTTCATCATTGAAAATGTTTGTTCACAAATGTAGGTAGAGCCGAAGAGAACCAACATCTTCTGAGCATGTCTCCTCAGCTTTGGGAAGTTTTCCTCCTTAAGAGAAGAGTAGAAATCCAGCAGAGATCCTGACTTAAAGTGCTCTGCCAGTACTGCATCAGATTGCAGGTCAATGATTTCCAGCTGCACATCACTGGGTGCATTATCCACACTGCAGGTAAAGGGAGAGGAAATCATGTGCATTTCTTCCTCGATTGTTCTTAGATCTTCAAAACGCCTTGAAAACTCACCATAAAGTGCTCCTAACATGGATGAGTACCTGCTGAGGTGACCAGCTGATGGTGTGACTTCGTTCAGGGTTTGCATGTGAGTGAGAGTGTTGCTCTCCAGTTGACTTGAAAGAAACTGAAGCTTTCTCTTGAAGGCCTTCATGAGGCTGTGCATTTCATGAACAAAAAGGCCCTTCCCTTGCAGTTTGGTGTTCAGTTCATTCATCAGTCCAGTCACATCAACAGCAAATGCAAAATCTGCCATCCAATCCTCATCTGAGAGCTCTGGAATGTCTTTGCCTTTCTTCTCGCAAAACTCCTGAATCTCTGCTCTCAAGTCCCAAACCCTCTTCAGCACTTTCCCCAGGCTGAGCCATCTGACAGCTGTGTGGTAGCCGATGTCACTATGCTCAGTCTCATGCTCCTCCAAAAGAACGACAAACTGTCTGTGATTCATTGACCGCGCCCTGATGAAATTTATTATTTTAGTAACAACATCAGTAACATGGTTGATTTTTAGCACTGACTTGCACAACACATGCTGGTGTATAATACAATGCAAAAACACCAATTTTTGATCTGCATTGATTTCTGTCACTTTATCTTGCATGCGTTTCAAAAGTCCGACATTTTTCCCTGTAAGATTTGGACAACCGTCTGTTGTGACACCTGACAGTCTCTCCCATTTCAATCCCAGAGTCTCCATTCACGCATTTACCTCTTTAAAAAGATCACTCCCTGTCGTTGTCCCTTCCATCGGCCGCATTGCTGCCAGCTCCTCTGTGAGCTTGAAGTCCGTTATCCCCCGGACAAATACGAGCAGCTGGGCTGTGTCGCGGACATCACAGCTCTCGTCTAAGGCCAATGAGAAGAAGTCAAAACTTGCCACTTCACGTTGCAGCTGAAGCTCCAGGTTCCCCGCGATGTCCTCGATCCTCCTGGTCACGGTTCGCCTGGACAGCGGGATTTGCTCAAATGCGCCTTTTTTTTCAGGGCACATTAGTGCGGCAGAGTCCACCATGCAAACTCTCCCTCAGAAAACGGCTTACTGTTTTTAGCTATTTTGTGGGATATCATAAAGCTGGTCCTGGTTGTTGCATCCCTGGATGCGTGAAGCTTAGTAAAAAAGCCTTGCTGCTTTTGCAACTTCGCTAGCAAAGCTTCGGATGTCCGTGCCCTCTCAGCATCGGACAAGTTCTTGTATTTTTCCGAGTGTTTCTTGTCATAATGCCGACTCAAATTGTAGTCCTTAAACAAGGCAATCTCCTCCCCGCAAACCAAACACACCGCTTTACCTCCGACTTCAGTAAAAAAATACTTAGCAGTCCAATTTTTGTTAAAAATCCTGCATTCGGCATCTATTTTTCTTTTTTTTGCATGAGCGGACATTTTTGGGGGCTACAATCACCATGTCAACCGCGGACACCTGTTGCTATACGACGTATATAGGTTTTTTTACTCAATACATATAGTATACGTATTGCGTACGTAAAAAGGACCTTCAAAATAAAAGCAATGCAGCCTTAGTCCATACATGAGGTAAAATGAGAATATACATTTAAGTCAACCAAAGGGCCGTATGTGGCCCGCGGGCCGTAAAATGCCCAGGTTTGTTCCATAGGGAGAAAAACACTGAGAGAAAACTGGGTTAACAATTGCATTAACATTAGGAAAAATATATCTGGAGAGTAGTAGAAAACAAAAGTGGAAGGTGTGTTAGGGTCAGTTGAGTCTGAAAAAGGATAACTTTTTTTCCCTAATTCTTAAGTCTATTAGCAATGTATGGTGTGAGGGAGATGGAGTTGAGGAGGGCTGCCGGACCGGGCTGCATCCTCCTCTCGCCGGATCGGGCTGAACACTCCATCTCCCTCTACTCCCTGCCTGGAAATCCAGGAGGAAAGAAGGACGTAAATGGGTAAGTATTGTAGTGCTTATGCATCTCTCTTTGCTCATAGGACTCTGCCCTCTCCAGAATCTATGTATTAGAGAGATAATATTATTGTTAAGTGATATAACTGGAGTAGATAAAGGCCCGCTCTCCCGAAGACTCTGGTATTATCTTTGTCCATCACTTTCTAGCCTTAAAACCTGGTGTAAATCTTTTTCTGTCCTGATTCATGATTCAACCTTTGTTCAATTCTCTAATCATTTTATTCTGGTAAATTAAAACATTACTGTTAGAAATCGGAGAGGGATCATAAGGTCTAGTGTCTATATAAGTAACTATAAGCTTTATCAAAAAGGAAGGTTTTAAGTCTAGTCTTAAAAACAGACGGAGTATCTGCCTCACGAACTAAAACTGGGAGCTGATTCCACAGGAGAGGAGCCTGATAACTAAAAGATCTGCCTCCTATTCTACTTTTTGAAATCCTAGGAACTACCAGTAGATCTGCATTCTGAGAACGAAGTGCTCTGTTAGGAACATATGGAACAATCAGATCTCTGATGTACAATGGAGCTTGATTATTAAGGGCTTTATACGTAAGGAGGAGGATCTTAAACTCTATTCTGGATTTAACAGGGAACCAATGGAGAGAAGCCAAAAAAGGAGAAATGTGATCTCTCATTTTAATATTCATCAGAACTCTTGCTGCAGCATTCTGGATCAACTGAAGGCTTTTGATTGCATTTTGTGGACTTCTTGATAATAAGGAATTACAGTAGTCCAGCCTCGAAGTCACAAATGCATGGACTAGTTTCTCTGCATCACTCCTGGACAGGATTTTTCTAATTTTAGTAATTTTCCGGAGGTGAAAGAAAGAAATCCTAGAAACCTGTTTAATATGAGATTTAAATCTCATGTCTTGGTCAAAAATTACCCCAAGGTTCTTTACATTATTACCAGAGGCCAAATTAATGCCATCCAGATTAAGTGATTGACCTAGCAGTTTCCTTTTTAAAGGTTCTGGTCCTAAGACAACAACCTCTGTCTTGTCTGAATTTAGGAGCAGAAAATTCAGAATCATCCAAGTTTTTATGTCATCTTTATTATCATCAGCATAACTCTGGAAATTTATTCCATGTTTTCTAATTGTTTTACCAATTGGAAGCATATATATAGTAAAGAGAATCGTTCCAAGCACAGAACCCTGAGGTACTCCACAAGTAACCCTTGAGTGTGAAGAAGATTTATCATTGACATGAACAAACTGGAATCTGTCGGACAGATATGATTTAAACCAACCTAGTGCTTTTCCCTTTATTCCTACATGTTCGAGCCTTTCTAAGAAAATATTATGATTGACTGTGTCAAAACCAGCACTGAGATCTAACAAGACCAGAACAGTCACAAATCCATCATCTAAGGCCATTAGAATATCATTAGTAACTTTTACCAGTAATGTTTCAGTGCTATGATGAGCTCTAAAACCTGACTGAAATTCCTCAAACAGGTTGTTGCTGTATAGATGCTCGCACACTTGATTAGCAACTATTTTCTCAAGAATTTTGGATAAGAAAGGAAGGTTAGATATAGGTCTGTAGTTAGCTAAATCATCTTGATCCAGGGAGGGGTTCTTAAGTAAAGGCCTAATTACAGCAACCTTAAATTCCTGAGGCACATATCCATTTATTAAAGATTGATTCATCATGTCTAGGATAGGGCCAGTAACCAGAGGGAACACTTCCTTAAATAATTTGGTTGGTATTTGTTCTAACATACAAGTTGAGGGTTTAGATGAAACTAATATTTGTGATAATTCCAAAAGTTCAACCAAATCAAAATAGTACAGACATAAACATGGTTCTACAGTTCTCTCTGATACTACGTCAGTTACTGAGAGAGAGTTAGTCATGTTTGGGAGAATGCCAATGATTTTATTCTTTATAGAATTTATTTTACTTATGAAGAAGCCAATAAAGTCATCACAACTGAGAGAATGCCTTTACTTAAGAAACCCTACCTGGATCAAGATGATTTAGCTAACTAGAGACCTATTTCTAACCTTCCTTTCTTATCCAAAATTCTTGAGAAAATAGTTGCTAATCAGAGTGTGTGGGTCTCCTCACTTTCTGAGTAAAGCCAATTGAGTCTAAGATAATATTAAAGGCAGCAGTTAAGCTATCACTTTCAGTCTCCACGTGAATATTAAAATCCCCTACTAGAATTACCTGATCAGTGTTTAAAACTAAATAAGATAAAAAATCTGAGATCTGGTCCAAGAATTGAGAGTAAGGGCCTGGTGGACGATACAAAACCACAAACAAAAGTGGTTTTAATGTTTTGCAGTTTGGATGAGGAAAACTAAGGATTAGATGTTCAAAAGAGCTGTAGTTTATAACTGTTGTAGGGGAAATATGCAAATCTGAATGAAAGATGGTTGCAAATCCTCCCCCTCGCCCAGTACTTCTAGGAATGTGAAAATTTTGACAATTGGTAGGAGTTGACTCATTTATAATTACAAATCCTCCTGCTGCAGCCAGGTTTCTGATAGGCAAAATAGATCAATTTTATTATCACATATCAAGTCATTTACTAATAAAATCTTTGAGGAGAAGGATCTTATGTTTAGTAAACCACATCTAATTACTCTATTTTCTTGTTTGGTTCGAATCGTATTTATTTTAATGAGATTTTATTAGTTTTCTTTTGTTAGGTTAACTTTTAGTCTATTTGATTTTGGCCGTGGGTAAAACACTGTCTCAATGGGGTATTGAGTGCGTAACAGTACAGAAGCTGCAGAGAGGTGGGTTAAACTATGACTCTGCTTCCTTGTCTGGACCCTGGTTTGTCAGTGGTTTGAAGGACTAATAAATTTATCCAGATTCCTAGAAAGAAGAGCTGCTCCATCCAAAGTGGGATGGATGCCATCTCTCCGGATCAGACCAGGTTTTCCCCAAAATTTTCAAATTATCAAGGTAGCCCACATTGTTTGCTGGACACCACTCAGACAACCATCGATTAAATCATAGCATCCAGCTAAACATGTCGTCACTGGTCCGATCAGGCAGGGGTCCAGAAAAGATTACACAGTCCAAAATCTTTTTAGCAAACTTACACACCGAACTAATTTTAGTGACCTCCGATTGGCGTAACCCGGTGTCATTTCCGCTAGCGTGAATAACAATCTTACTGTATTTACGCTTATCCTTACCCAACAGTTTCAGGTGGGATTTTATGTCATGTGTCTGACCCCTGGAAAACATTTGACTATGGTCGATAGTGTCTCTAAAGTCACGTTTCGGACAGTGGAACTGCCAATTATCAGAGTCTGTTCCTCAGTGGGTGCATCACTGAGTGGGGAAAATCTGTTGGAAACGTGGACAGGTGGGTGGTTCCATTTGGGCAGAGAACTATGCTTTCTACGTACCGTCACCCAGCCGGCCTGAGATCCCAGCTGCGTGGGTTCTGTTGGTTCCGCGCTGGCTAACAGGCCTTGGCTATTTACTGGATTCTCAACAGCGTGGAACCGGGCCTCTAACTCTGAAACTCTCGCCTCCAAAGCTACAAAAATGCTACATTTATTACACTTACCATTATCACTAAAGGAGGTGGGAGAGTAACTAAACATTTGACACAGAGAACAGGAGAGAGGAGCCGCAGAGGGGGAATGAGAGATGGAAGCAATAGCTCCTACGAAGCTGAGCTAACGAACTAGCGAGAACCTAGCACACCGAGAAAAAACGCGTGAAACACAAATAGTTCCCGAAACGTAAAGTACACCGACTGGAAATAAGTGTAGTAGTGTGCTTGTGTGTTAAAAATAACTTATAAAGACCTCAACACAGAGAAAAACAGATCAATCGAGGAGAATCTGAGCACCAAGCAGCTCTGCGGAGCTCAGCAGTGAATACAGGAAGTGACGCAGCAAGTGTTGCAGTTCTCACAATCCGGCATGTCCTATCCAGAAGTCCTTACCTAAATTTATTTAAAACTCTGAGGCAAAACATAAAACCTGTGAAATTGTTCACAGACCGGGTGTCTGATCTGACTGCGTTTGAGGTGTTTTGAAAGGGAGAATGGTTAAAAGATTTCCATCTTTGTTATGTGCAGAGCTGATAGAAACATACAGCCATCATGGGGTTCTACATACAAAGACTGTTTACTCTGGCCCACCTATATTGACCAGTTGTGTCTGTTGATCAAGTCATATCCATTGTGTGTCCTGTCATGTGATACATCCCTGGGTCATTAGCTGATTTTCAGGGCACAGGAATTTAGCTAATTAAATTCCTGTTTAATCAAAGGAGCTGGACTCCATTTGCCATTTTTAATCAGACACCAAAAAACGCATACAAAATATAAAGGCAAATAGTATTTGTTTGAAATATGGACATCAGCTGCCCTAATTTTCGACTATACATTAGTGTGGAAAACTGTGTATTGTTAATCCTCTAGCAATTATTGGGAGTGTTGTTAATTCAGGCTAACATACCCTCTTCACTTGCAGTCTAAAGTTTAACTTGCACCGCTCTGCAAGTTTTGGACAATTTTAACCAGCGTTTTGAAGCAAACATTTAGTCGTTCAACCATTCTTTTTAATCTTGACATATGGAGTATATAAGGTATTAGGTATTTTTGCCACATTTAGCCTGTTGGTGGCTCACTGGCCCTCTCCAAACAGATAAATCATTTTTTCTCATTACTGTAGTCGCATACTTAGGTGGAGGTGCAGTGATGGTCTCCGGCCTGAATCTCTAAGGTCACATAAAAGCAATACCAACGTCAGTCTTCTATCAACTGAAAAACATTTCTAAGCTTAAAGGATTAATGTAGCAACAGAATCTTACAAAACTCATCCATAGCTTTATCTTTAATTAATTA
Organism: Apricaphanius iberus; assembly: GCA_028564705.1. Classification (NCBI taxonomy): domain Eukaryota; kingdom Metazoa; phylum Chordata; class Actinopteri; order Cyprinodontiformes; family Aphaniidae; genus Apricaphanius; species Apricaphanius iberus. The sequence continues at coordinate 70,550 of JAPXFQ010000043.1, read as the reverse complement.
ATACTACAGTATCTTCACAGGTCTGCCTAGAAAGTCTTTCAGACAGCTGCAGCTGATCCAGAACACTGTTGGTTGCATTCTTACTAGAACTAGTATAGCAGAACACGGCACCCCAGTTTGAAAGTTATCTCACCGGCTCCTTTTAACACAAAGAAAATACCTTGAAATACTGTTAATTGTCTATAAATCACTTAATGACTTAGCACCAACATATGTTTGTCAGGATCTCTGTCTACTTGCGGCAGTGACTCAAACTCAGACATTAATGGAGTGATGGATCTTTATTACCAGGTTGACGAGACAGGAGACAGCAGGAGTAGACACCACATGAGAAAACTAATGAACCGGCAGGGAAGGTGAGGAAGAGAAACGTATAAGTACCACAGGAGGAAAGGAGGATCAGGTGAGACAGATAGGACACAGCTGAGTGTCTGTATTGATGCCCCTGGAGGTCAGGCAGACAGACCGAGTAGGATCCCCTCACGGGAAGGGTATCGGGCGGACGGCCCGGGTGGAGTCCTCTGGCTGGACGAAGAACTGGCGGGACATGAGTTGGGCAGGCGGCCCCTGGCGGGACGAGTGTCAGGTGGGCGACCCGGAGGGGCTCCCATGGCTGGACAGGAGACGGGTGGGCGGCCCCTGGCGGGACGAGTGTCAAGTAAGCGACCCGAATGGCGCCCTCTGGCTGGATGGGAGACGAGCGGATAGCCCCTGGCAGGACGAGCGTCAGGTGGGCGACCCGGATGGGGTTCCCTGGCGGGACGGGTGTCAGCTGGGCGACCCGAAATGCGCCTTCTGGCTGGACGGGAGACGGGCGGATAGTCCCTGGTGGGACAAGCGTCAGGTGGGCGACCCGAATGGCGCCCTCTGGCTGAACGAAGCACTGGCGGGTGTCCCCTTACGGGACGTGAGTCGGGCGGACGGCCCGAATGGCGTCCTCTGACTGGATGAAGGACTGGCGGACGTCCCCTGGTGGGACGGGAAGCGGGCGGACGGCCCGGTGGTCCTCTCCTGGGGACATGGAGATCCAGCGGGAAGCTGGACGGACGTCCCTTGGCGGGACGGGAGACGGGCGGATGGTCCGGCGGTCTTCTCTTGCGGACAAGGCAGCGGCGGAGAAGCTTGGCTGGTCGTTGGCGGAGAGAGAGGGACCTGGTTGGTTACCCCTGATGGGAACGAAGTAACCTGGCTAGTGAAGCTGGGCCTGAGACAGGGCGCTCTTTGGGCAAATCTGGCAGCAGCGGCAAATCCAGCAGCTCTGGAGGCGGCAGCGGCAAATCCAGCAGCTCTGGAGGCGGCAGCGGCAATTCCAGCAGCTCTGGAGGCGGCAGCGGCAAATCCAGCAGCTCTGGAGGCGGCAGCGGCAAATCCAGCAGCTCTGGAGGCGGCAGCGGCAAATCCAGCAGCTCTGGAGGCGGCAGCGGCAATTCCAGCAGCTCTGGAGGCGGCAGCGGCAAATCCAGCAGCTCTGGAGGCGGCAGCGGCAAATCCAGCACTTCTGGAGACGGCTGCGGCAAATCCAGTATCTCTGGAGCTGGCGGCAGCCAATCCAACAACTCTGGCGACTCCGGGAGCGGAGACTGAAGGGGCTCTGTGGACTCCGGGAGCGGAGACTGAAGGGGCTCTGTGGACTCTGGGAGCAGAGACTGAAGGAAAGAGGAGGTTGAGCAGGCTGAAGCAGAAGTCAACTTCGGGGTCGAGCAGGATGAAGCAGAAGCCAACTTCGGGGTCGAGCAGGTTGAAGCAGACGCCAACTTCTCGGCCGAGCAGACCGGCGCAGACGCCAAGTTCGCGGCCAAGCAGACGGATTCTTCGCGGCCGAGCAGACCTGAGCAGACAACATGGGCGGAGCCAGAGCACAGCTTGGAGCAGGGAGAACCAGCGATTGAGCTGGCTGCTGCGGGAACAGCCAGTGATGAGCAGATTGGAGAGTGAACAGCTGTTAGTGTGCTGTCGAGAATTCATAATAGTTTTTTCAATTATATAGTCCATCCAATTCACCATACAATAGCTCAAGGCACTTCAAAAAAAATTCATTTTAATTCAATTATACATAAATTCAGTTTAGACATTCAGTACATTATTCCAGTCAGTTTAGAAAAAAAATGTGTCTAAAGAATTCCAGCAGAGTCATTGACTTGTAGCTTTCACTTTTTCTGAACAAACGTATAGTGACAGTCGCCTGCATCAGCCCCTCTTACTTAGGAAGCATGTAGCGACAGCGGAGAGAAAAACTCTCCTTTAACAGAAAGAAATCTCAAGCACATACAGCACCAGGCTCATCTAGTAAGTAAGTAAGTAATCTTTATTTATATAGCACTTTTCACATTCAAAAGCCACAAAGTGCTTCACAATACAGGTTAAAAATCTGAAATAACATACAGTATAAAAGGGTCAAGACAACACAGAACCATAACAGCCCAAAAATAGCTAATTAAAAGCTTGAGCAAATAAATGTGTCTTAAGGTTGCTTTTAAAAATATCAACAGAGTCAATAGAGCGCAAAGAGGGCGGAAGATCATTCCAGAGCCTGGGAGCAACAGCCTGGAAGGATCGGTCACCTCTAGTACCAAAGCAAGTGCGTGGAACCTTCAGCAGATTTTGATCTAAAGACCTCAGAGCCCGCACAGGGGCGTACGGCTGGATCAGATCACTGATGTACGAAGGCGCCTGACCATACAGGGCCCTGAAAGCTAGAACCAAAATTTTAAAATGGATCCTGTAGGACACTGGCAGCCAATGAAGTTCTTTTAAAATAGGAGATATGTGGGTCCTCCTGTTAGTGCGTGTCAAGTGTTATAGTCAACTCTCTGCTGTTCCCCACACTTGACAGGGGTGGACCCACAATGTGAGGGGTGTAACCTGGATTTACTCAGACGGAGCCTCTGAATCCTTTTCTTTTCTTTATTTGGAATTCATTTGGTGGTCAGGTAAAAAACCTTGGGAAACAACCCACATGACAGAATTAATACACATAATTTATAGTAGAAAATAAACACCCAGTAATCTCTACCTTAAACCTGCTTACAAAAACACAAGACTAAATACAAAGTGGTTATGTTAACTCATTTAAATTTACACATTCGATAACATTTCCACATAAACCTAACCCAACATTTACACAAAACCCTAACATATATACACATTCACAGTAGAAGCCCTGACTCACACCTTAGTGCAAACATTTAAAAGTCCAGGAACTTAAAACTGAACATGATCAAAGTCCATGTTAAAGTCCACAGCAGCCTAACAGTAGTTAACCAAAGATAATGTCTCTTACCGGCTGCCTCCTCACTTTTTACTTGTGGGTGCCGATACCAAGCAGATAGTATGAATGCACACCTTGCATCTTGAAATTACTGCAGCTGTTTTCTGGCTGTTAATTTTGCCCTAGCCAGGTCCGTCAGGAAAAGTGCTCCGGGTGCAACAAGCAACATTAGTTCCGCCCTGGGCAACTGACATCTAGTAGTCAGCACAACACCTCCCACTCGAGCATCTTGCTTCACAGCAAAGAGGGTCGCACAACCTCACACCTACTTGGGATCACTGACTTGCTCTTCTTTAGGGAGGAGGACAACGAGGCGCCTGACATCTCGGCGAAGCACCACACCATAAGGACTTCCCTTCCGGTTCTGAGGAACCGAGCCTGGGGCCGCAGATCCACCTTGCGGAGCGGGCACGCTGTGCCCTGGAGTAACCAGAACGTCTATATCCCTTGTGATACCCTTTCGATCCGGGATTGCAGCGACAACCCTCCCAAGCAGGAACTGACCTCGCAGCGCATTTTGATCACAGAGCCACACGATGTCCCCAACAACAACATTCCTCATCGCGGTGTGCCACTTGCTTCTGATGAAGAGATGTGGGCCAGCGAGCTGGCACCAAGACCTCCAGAACTTGTTGACCTGAGTCTGCATCTCTTGAAGCCTTTTATACGGATAGTTCTGGAAACTGAAGGCTCTGAAGTCTCCATCTCTAGAAGCTCGGCCCATTAGTAAAGAGTTTGGTGTCACATACCAAATGCAGTCCTCCTGGCTCTGAACCCTCGCGTCAATGGGCAGCTCGTTCAGCAGGTTAGCTGCAGATTGAAGAGCAGTAAGGAACTCACTAAAAGTGAGGTTGACAACGGAGCCCAGGCTTTAGAGGGCCTTCTTTGCAGCCCGCACCGCCGCTTCAGCCGCCCCATTCCGGTGTGGAGAATCCGCAGGAAGCACTTTCCAAGTCCATCCAGTGCCATTCTTTTCTGCGTACTCCTCCACCCCTGCAGTATTTTGCTCCTCAAGAAATCTGTGAAGGTCTTCAAGCACCAGCTTTGCACCAACAAAGTTGGTCCCAGGATCAGACCATACTTTCTGGGGTGACCTCTTAGAGCGGAGAACCTTTGGTAGGCCATGAGGAAACTTTCCGTAGACATGCTGCTGACCAACTCTATATGGAGAGCTCTGCTGGCCATGCAACTAAAGACGACTCCCCACGCCTTCATAGTCACCCTTTTCCTGACATCATCCTTGACAGAGTACGGTCCAAACATGTCAATAGCCTTGAACTGGAAGGGCGCAGCAGGCCTTGTCCTTTCAAAGGGTAGGTCCCCCATCACTTGCTGACATACTTGGGCCCTTGCCTTCCTGCAGACAATGCACTGGTTGACACATTTTTGAGCAAGTCTTCGCCCTTGCACAATCCATGCTCTTCTCCTCATCTTTAGCAGTGTTCCAGCTGCACCTTCATGTCCCTCTTGGTGACTCTGACGTGCCAAGAGAACTCCCAGCCAAGAATCTTGAGGTAGGAGTGGGACTCCACCTTGTCCTTCCTCGAAGTGTTGAATTCGGCCTCCACACATCATAAGCCCACTAGCTCCATCCTTATAGACCACAAGCCTATCTATGACAGAGTTGGGAAAGACCACACCCTTTTGAGCAGCTAGGCACAAGTCACAGAAGGCGTCCACTCGCTCCAGATGTGTGGGGACCCCGGACAACTGGACCGCCTCCCACTCTGGTCTTCCTCTGGCCTTGGCCTGGAGGAACCTTTTTGCTACCCTCCAAACAAGAGTGACAGTCCTCAACAGCTTCCACAGGTCACTAAATCTCTTGATGTCCACAAGTTCTTCAATACATCCAGAGGAGGGCCTATGCAGGTCCAACTGAGCATGGCCTGAGCTCAAATCCACCTCCGTTTTTGCACCAGCACGGGTAAGTGTAGCTACGAATGCCTTCTTTTGAAGCTTAATAACAGCATTTCTTGCTGCTGCGGCAACATCTTTCGCCGATTTCACTGGCCACTCTGTCATGGGAAGGTAGAGGAACCTGGGCCCAGCCTGCCACTCGGAGCCCAGATTCAACTCCTCAGGTCCAGCGCCTCTTGAAGTTATGTCTGCTATATTTAGCGACCCCGGGACCCACCACCAATCCCGGGTACTGGTACTATTCTGGATCTCCCCAATCCTGTTTGCAAAGAAGGTTTGATACCCATAACTTTCTCGCTGGACTGCGCCCAGAACAGTCTGGCTGTCCACAAGATGGTACCACTTCTCCACACGAACGCTGCAGCATTTTTGGAAGTGTTTTTTCAATCGGGCAGCAAAAACCGCTCCACAGACTTCTGCCTTGACAGCATCTCCTTTGTGGTCTAATGGAGTCAACTTGGCCTTGGACTCGACCAGCCTAACCACCACATCCTGGCGGCAAGTCCACCTTAGATATAAAACTGCTCCATAAGAGTGCTCACTGCCGTCAGAAAACGTGTTACCACAGGGTTCGGCCACTGCCTCCGGAGGTGTCAATGCTCGGGGGAACGTTAGTTTGCCAAGCTCAGTATAATCCTCCAGCAAACAAATAGCATCCTCCCGCAGCTCATGAGACAACGCCATATCCCATGTGTTCTCTGTTTGGTTGAATTTCGCCTTCGCTTCCTGGAAGGCTCTCCTCACAAGAATCGCCCCCTTTTGCTTAATGGGGGTAGCAAGCCCAAGGGGGTCGTACAACCCAGAGATCTGACTCAGGAGCTCCCTTCGGGTAAGTGGATTTGGTACTTGTTGCCTCACTTCCTCTCTTGATAAGTCTTTTCCCAGCCTCATTTTCCTCCGTCTTTTTGAAAAGTTAACGGAGACCATGAGATGGAGCCCATCATCGGCTGGAGTGTAGCCCATACCGAGTGCCTTATGGTCCTCATCCGAAAGTTGATTGGGGAGGACAAAGGCTGCAGCCCCGACTCTCCTTGGAACTTCGGGCCCCCTCCCACTTTGACCAGAGAAGACCCATGGCTTTAACTGAAATCCACCCGCTCTCAAGATTTTCTCAACGTTGCCCGTTATGCGCTTTAGTTGATCCTGGTCGTTGCATGAGGTAAGTATGTCATCCACATATGTATCCTCTTCTAACACGCGCCGCTCTTCCACAACATGAGAGAATTCTGACAAATTTGCAGTCTCCCGCATAGCAACCTGAGCAATGCAGCCTGCAGGTTTATCGCCAATGTTGACTCTCGTTATTGCATATTCACCAATTTCTTCAGCTTCAGAGTCTCTCCATAGAAAGCGGTGGAGATGCATCTCGCGGTCTTCGAGCCAGACAGAATTATACATTTTCCTGATGTCCCCCAAAGCAGCAAAAACTCCTAGCCGAAACCGCAGGAGGACAGCACGTATGTTGTTCAGCACATCAGGGCCCTTAATGAGAAGATCATTCAGGCTTTGGCCCTTGAACCTTTCTTCACATCCTCTTGCTGTATCCTTAATGTCTTTGCACTGTTCCTCTCTCAAAGTGGAGTCACCTCCTTCATCCCAGGCGTCTGCAAGTTCAGCCTCCAGTTCATCATTTGCATCTATCACTTTGTCAGCTGCCAGTGCAATCTTACCGAAGGCCTCTTTCAACTCATCAACTGACATGCTTTTACATGTTCTATCTATTGTGTTCGCCAACCGAGTAAATTGCCTTTTAGTAGTTGTTCTTCCAGTTTTCAACTGCAGAGCCTTAGAATCTGCCATTTCCTCACTGGAGCTGGGCTTTGAGCTGGAGCTTGGGCTTTGAGCTGGAGCTTGAGCTGGAGCTGGAGCCTGGGCTTTGAGCTGGAGCTGGGGCTTTGAGCTGGAGCTAGGGATTTGAGCTGGAGCTGGGGCTTTGAGCTTCGGCTTGGGCTTTAAGCTGGAGCTTGGGTTTGGGCTTAGAGCTTAAGCTGGGCTATGAGCTGGAGCTTTGAGCTGGAGCTTGGGCTTTGAGCTGGAGCTTGGGCTTTGAGCTGGAGCTGGGGCTATGAGCTGGAGCTTTTACCCTTTAGCTGGAGCTTTTAGCTTTCAGCCGGTTTTTTACTGTCAAGTGTTATAGTCAACTCTCTGCTGTTCCCCACACTTGACAGGGGTGGACCCACAATGTGAGGGGTGTAACCTGGATTTACTCAGACGGAGCCTCTGAATCCTTTTCTTTTCTTTATTTGGAATTCATTTGGTGGTCAGGTAAAAAACCTTGGGAAACCACCCACATGACAGAATTAATACACATAATTTATAGTAGAAAATAAACACCCAGTAATCTCTACCTTAAACCTGCTTACAAAAACACAAGACTAAATACAAAGTGGTTATGTTAACTCATTTAAATTTACACATTTGATAACATTTCCACATAAACCTAACCCAACATTTACACAAAACCCTAACATATATACACATTCACAGTAGAAGCCCTGACTCACACCTTAGTGCAAACATTTAAAAGTCCAGGAATTTAAAACTGAACATGATCAAAGTCCATGTTAAAGTCCACAGCAGCCTAACAGTAGTTAACCAAAGATAATGTCTCTTACCGGCTGCCTCCTCACTTTTTACTTGTGGGTGCCGATACCAAGCAGATAGTATGAATGCACACCTTGCATCTTGAAATTACTGCAGCTGTTTTCTGGCTGTTAATTATGCCCTAGCCAGGTCCGTCAGGAAAAGTGCTCCGGGTGCAACAAGCAACATTAGTTCCGCCCTGGGCAACTGACATCTAGTAGTCAGCACAACAGTGCGGGTCAGAATTCTCGCTGCAGAGTTTTGCACTAATTGCAGTTGAGAGAGTTCCTTCTTGTTCAGACATGAAAACAAGCTATTACAATAGTCTAAACATGAAGACACAAATGCATGAATGATAAGTTCCAAATCATTACGTGTGACCATATTCCTAACTTTAGAGATTTTCCTGGGTTGAAAGAAGCAGTTCCTTGTCAGCTGCTTACAGTGCTGCACTAATGACATGTCTTTGTCAAAGATAATGCCCAAGTGTCTAAGACTTGGCTTCGCAGACTGGCCTAAGTCACCCAGGTGAAACCAAGTCTGAAACTGGAGTCGAGGCGGCCGACGACGAGGGTGCCGGAGTCGAGGAGGCCGGCGACGATGGTACCGGAGTCGAAGAGGCCGGCGACGAGGAACCAGCGGACGAGGAGGCCGGCGGCGTGGAACCTTGAGCCTTGGAGGCCGGCGGCGTAGAACCTTGAGCCTTGGGGGCCAGCGGCGTGGAACCTTGAGCCTTGGAGGCCAGCGGCGTGGAACCTTGAGCCTTGGAGGCCGGTGGCGTGGAACCTTGCGGTGTGGAGTCTGGTGAAGCTGTACCTTGCCGAGTGAAGTCTGGCTGAGCTGTTCCTTGCGATGCGGAGTATGGCAGAGCAGAACCGTGCGATGTGGAGTATGGCGGGGCTTGACCCTGAGATACGGAGAGTGCTGAAGCAGGCCGAAGTGCTGCTGAAGCAGGCCGGAGTGCTGCTGAGAAAGAGGCTGGTTGCTGGACTGCTGAGGTTGAAGGAGCTTACCCTTGCGACGGGGAATGCGACGAAGTGGAAACCTGAGCTTAGGTGGAGGCGTGTTCGCCTGAACACCCTCGGAAGAGGCAGGAACTGGAGGCGTGTTCGCCTGAACACCCTCGGAAGAGGCAGGAACCGGAGGCGTGTTCACCTGAACACCCTCGGCGGAGGCAGGAACCGGAGGCGTGTTCTTCTGAACACCCTCGGCGGAGTCGGGAACCAGAGGCGTGTTTTCCTGAACACCCTCGGCGGAATCAGGAACCCGAGGCGTGCTGTCCAGAACACCCTCGGAGGAATCAGGAACCCGAGGCGTGTTCTCCAGGAAACCCTCGGAGGAATCAGGAACCTGGGGCGTGCTTTCCAGGACACCCTCGGAGGAGTCAGGAACCCGAGGCGTGCTCTCCAGGACACCCTCGGAGGAATCAGGAACCCAAGGCGTGCTCTCCAGAACACCCTCGGAGGAATCTCGGAGCCGAGGCGCATCCGTCTGGATGCCCTCGGAGGAGACTTGGACTGCGGCCTGCTGCTGGCAGCCGCGGAGAGGAGCTGACTCTGAAACCGTGTCAGGAGTCACAGGGACCGTCACTGGAACGTCAGGGTTCTCGGGAACGTCAGGGGTCACTTGAACCGTCACTGGAACGTCAGGCGTCACTGGAACGTCAGGGGTCTCAGGAGCGAGAATGGGAACCTGGCCTGAGGACCCGGACTCCGGACCATACTCAGGAGAACTGGGTTCTAGATCACACTCTGTCCAGGGTTCCGGGTGAGCCCCTGAAGAAGGCTCAGAAGTAATCTCTTTAGAGCTCTCTGGCTCTGAAACAGTCTTTAAAGGAAACTTGGACTTAGAAACAGTCTCTATGGGGAACTTGGACTCAAAAACAGCTTCTTTAGGGAACTTGAGCTCACTGCTGATGGAGTCCGCTGAAGGAGTGCAGGTTGAGGCTGGTTGGAAATGAGGATAAGGGGGAGGTGGTCTTCCTAATACTTGGGCCAAGGCTGCTTGTTTATTCCACTCTGCCTCGACCCAGAAACTGTTCAAACCGGTCTCATTAAAGAGCAGTTTCAATGGCCTGAGAACCTCCAATGCTTCCCCTGCCGCTGAAATTCTAGCCCATGGTGATCTTAAAGCAGACACTTTATCTAAAAATAGTCTGATGGAGCTATGCAGGGCTGGCAGGCCAAGAGCAGGAGAGTCCAGGAGATTAGCTCCACCTGGGAACAGTGCCTGTGCCTGGTGGTGCTTAAGGGGGTGAGGAGGCGGACCCGAAACTGGCTGCTGGCTGCTGGAGGAAGCGGCAGCTGAATCAACGCAGCTGGGAACAGCATCAAGCGGGACGGAAGGAACCGAGGTGCTACGATCCTGAGAGGGAAGCCAGGACCGTCCAGGAACTGAGGGCTTGGTCATGGAGGAAGCTTCCGCCGAGGAATCGCCAACTGGATCGGTCCATTCGGGAGCGCGGATAGAGGAAGCGGAGCTCTCCTGGAGCGAAGACGGAGCAGCTCGGCGACGCCTCCTTCTTCTGCGCCGGGAAGCAGATTGATGTCCAATCCCACAGGGTTCAGAGACGGGCGGAGGACCAGTGGAAGGAGCCAGGGAGGACGATCGGTCGGACCAGGTAGCGGAAAGCCGTGGCAAAACCAGCGCACTTTGGGCGCCGCTGCAGAAGTCCAGCCCGTTGTCCTGGAGGTCAGTGGAGAGATCCGGGAAACCATCATCGTCCTCCTCCGAATCATCATCCATGGGGGCAAGGAGGAACGCTGGGGAAACATGAGCCGTGTTCCCAGGAGGACGCTCAGGAGCGACATGATGGCTTGAGGCACGAGGAGCGGGGAAGCCGCCCCCCTCACGACGGCGGGGCCCAACACCGGGCGGACAGAGAGCCAGCTGGGATCCACAAAAAGGTGAGTCTGAGTACTGATTGTTTTTAACGCACCAGTCTATCAGTTCCCTCCACTCCTGCTCGGTGTGGCGATACTCCGCTGGGTCCAGTGGCTGGTCGGGTCGTACTGTCAGGTTTGAGTTAAAGGAGGACCCAGATGCGGAGCGGCGTTTGTGGCTCTTACGGCCCATGTTTATTAATAGTCCCAAAAAGCAGACGAGAACACAAGCACTAGGGGAGGTAACGACAACAACGACCCGACGAGGACAGATAGACACAGAAGGGCATATATACTGTGGGGAGGGTAATCAGGAAACGAAGAACACCTGGGAGCAGAGGCAGAAAACACAGGGAGGACTAATAGGACAACAGGTGAAACAAACTAGGACTAATTAACTCAAACAGACGTGGAGGAAACAGGGGGGAATAAACAACACAGACAGGGATGGATTATGACAAATGTTAGCTGTTCACAGACCACCTTCTCAAGGATCTTGGACAGGAACGGGAGTTTCGAAATAGGCCTAAAACTATTAAGATCTGTCGGGTCTAAACCTGTTCTTTTTAGTAATGGCTCCACTATGGCATGTTTAAAGGCATTGGAAAACACGCCAGTTGACAAAGAGACGTTAACCATTTTGGTAACACAGGGGCCAATTACGGGCTGCACGGTGGTGCAGTGGTTAGTACTGTTGCCTTGCAGCAAGAAGGTTGTGGTTGTGGAGTTTGCATGTTCTCCCCGTGCATGCGTGGGTTCCCTCCGGGTACTCTGGCTTCTTCCCACATTCCAAAAACATGACTGTCAGGTTAATTGATCACTGTAAATTGTCCTTAGGTGTGAGTCTGTGCATGGTTGTTTGTCCTGCCCTGTGATGGACTGGCAATCTGTCCAGGGTGTACCCCGCCTCTCGCCCATTGACAGCTGGAGATAGGCACCATCACCCCCGCAACCCATTAAGGATTAAGCGGTTAAGAAACACAGCGGTTAAGAAACACCTCAAACACATTTTGAAAGAGCCTCCAAGGAAGGGTGTCAGATGAACAAGAGGAGGGCTTCATTTTGGACGCCAGTGCCGAGATATCAGCAAACGTCACAGTCTTAAATGCTGGACACAGGCTCAAGCACAGCAGGGGTACCACACATAAGGGCTGGGATTTTATCCTTGATCATCTTAATTTTGTTTGTGAAAAATCTCAAAAAGGCATTGCTGTCAGCTTCACAAAAGACGGCTGCTGGAGCAGCAGGGCATACAAAAGAATGTTACAAGTTGACGGATATATTCAGACCTGGCATTTTCAACCGTCACATTGTATGATGACACAAGATCCCTGAGATAGAGCCTGTGCACCTCAAGCTTAGTGGATTTCCCCAGACGTTCAGTCTTGCGACACAGCCTCCTGAGTCTTAAGATCTCTTCATTTGTCCAAGGACATACTTTTTTCTGTGACAAATTAGATTTAACTGGAGCCACCTGATCCAAACGCTGTTACGCAGTGATTGTTAAAACAGTGAACGAGATCGTCCACATTTGGACAGTTCATAACTAAAAAAGGGTCAAACATCTCAGAAAAACTATCTGCGGTATTGGCAGAAATGACTCGCCTCTGAGACCTGACTGTAGAGGGCTTGGGCTCAGGACTAAAGTGAAGATCAAACAGAACAAGACTATGATCACTCATATGGACATCAAACACAGACATGTTTAAAATGTCAAGGCCAAGCGTAAAAACTAGGTCTAAAACATGGCCTTTTTGGTGAGTGGGCTCAGAAACATGCTGCTCAAAATTAAAAGTTTCAGTCAATGTTAACAGTTCCATTGCGGGGCAATATGAGCAGTCATCAACATGAAGGTTAAAATCCCCAAGGATTAAAACAGATTCCAACTTTATTATAGAGGATAAAAAGTCACTAAAATCCTTTAAAAAGGCACCAGCGGGGCCAGGAGGTCGTTAGATCAACTCACAGTAAAATGGGGATGAAAAGCCCACCTTGACCATCTGCAATTCAAAGAATGAGAATTCTTGGGACTGGATCACTTTGTATTTGTGAACATCCCTGTGCACAAGAGCCAGGCCACCACCACGGCGACAGGGGCGGGGCTTCCCGACAGCAGAGCAGCCCGCTGGACAGAGATCATTTAAATGAATCAACTCATCCTCTCTCTGCCAGGTCTCCGAAAGACACATAATATCCAAGTTTCTCTTACGACAATATCGTTCAATGAATGAGATTTGTTCGCAATTGAACGAGCATTCAGCAGGCCAACGCAGATTGTAGATGACGTCACGAAGGCAGTTGCGCAGCGGGATTAGTCGCAGGCACGTCCAGCGGTCACGTGGACTCCAGCTGGTCCATGCTGGAAGAGCTGGCACAAACACGGAAGTAGACGATGGCATTGAAAGCTCCTGACCACAACTCCAACGTTGTGATGGGTCAAGGACACTCGTTGTCGTCCGAGCAGGCGGCGGCGTGGATACCCCATCACACACATCGAGGAGAGGAATCTGGCGCGGGCACCGAGCGCGATCCCGGCGGCCGAAGACAATGGAGCCCCCACGCGCAGCAGCACATCTACGCTTTACCTGGACACCGGACCGAGAGCCTCTTTTCTTGGATCTCCTACGGACCCTGCCCGGCACCCGACACAGCAAAAAGTAGTCAGGTGAGTCGTGATCGATGATGAAAGGAGGAGGAACATCTTTTTGTTATTTGGGCTGATATGATCACGTATGTTGACAAAATGACCATTAGCAATCTACATAGCAGGAGACGAGCTGTGGCACCGCCAGTCACAGGCGCCATTTTTTTTACAAGCAGTCATCTGCCAAGACTGACTGGGCGTTCAAGAAAAAAGAGCAGAAACCGAACAGAAAGCCTTTCTATGTTAAATAAAGTTAAAAGATGATAACAGTACTGGGAGGACATTCAGTCAAAGCTAGGTAATGAAGCGTAGTGGGAGTTTAATACCACCAGTGACACGTACTATGCGGTATGCTCTTTCTTTTATACCACAAGCAAGGCCGCCTTAAAGCCTCATTCAGACCGCACTTTGCCGCGAGGCAGCGGGACGCTCAAAGTGAAGAAAGTGGCTGCTTGAAAATGAAGACCCAGCTGCTTGCTCAATTTGCACCGTTCGCCTCGCAGCGCGTCCCCGAGGTCAAGGCAGTACGTCAGTAGCCCACATCACAGGCAGGCGGGGGATTTCTTTGTTGTTAGTTATGCCGGATTATGTCGAGAAAGTGGCTTTGCTTTATTTAATTAATAAAGCAGTTGCCCGAACCGGGCTTGGCTAGCGTAAGCTAACAAGAAAGTTGAAATAAAGTATTAAACTGTTTACCTGGCACTCCAGTATCCTCCGATATCTTCTTCCAGATAAGGTCCGATCTCTTCCTGTCCTCATAAAAAGACAATGACAGGTCATAAAGCCCACAGTAGTTGCAAACCGCAATGATGAGTTTGTCCTCCATGTTGAAATGAATTTCACTGATTGGCCGATGTAGGGATAGATGACGTGATCAGGGTCACTGGTTGGTCGCTGCCTCGCGTTGGCTGCCCCAAAGTAAAATTTTCCGAACTTCATGCAGTTGCAGCCTGGGACGTCATCAGGGATCATCAGAGCAACACCCGCTGCCCTTACAGGCGCGATGAGCTGCTTGACAGCTTGGCGCAGCTTGACGTCCGCAGGCTGCATAGGTACCAAAGACTTTGTATGTAATCCAGCACGTTTCAGCTCCTTCCAAAGATGCTCAATAGGATTGAGATCAGGGCTCATAGAAGGCCAGTGTTTTCCTCTTAGCCTTTCTTGGGTGTTTTTAGCTGTGTGTTTTGGGTCATTTACCTGTTGTAAGACCCGTGACCTGCGACTGAGACCATGCTTTGTGACACTGGCCAGCACATTTCTCTCTAGAATCCCCTGATAGTCTTGAGATTTCATTGTACCCTGCACAGATTCAAGATACCCTGTGTCAGATGCAGCAAATCAGCCCAGAACATAACCGAGCCTCCCCCATGTTTCAAAGTAGGGACCGTGTTCTTTTCTAGATATGCTTCATTTTTCCGTCTGTGAACATAGAGCTGATGTGCCTTGGCAAAAAGTTAAATTTTTGTCTCATCTGTCCACAGGACATTCTCCCAGAAGCTTTGTGGCTCGTCAGCATGTAGTTTGGCATACTCCAGTCTGTTTTTTTTAATGATTTTGTCCTCTGGCTCAAACAGCGAAGGATGTTCCGATCTGACACTGATGTTCCTTGAGCATAAAGTTCAGCTTGGATCTATTTTGAAGTCTTTCTAGGCTCTTTTGTTACCATTTGGATTATCCGTCTCTTTGATCTGTCATCAATTTTCCTCCTGCAGCCACGTCCAGGGAGGTTGGCTACAGTCCCATGGATCGTACATTACTGAATGACATGTGCAGCTGTAGTCACAGAAACATCTAGCTGCTTGGAGATGGTCTTATAGCCTTTACAGTTAACATGCTTGTCTATGATTTTCTTTCTCATCTCCTGAGACAACTCTTTCCTTTGCTTCCTCTGGTTTATATTGAGTGTGGTACACACCACGTCACTAAACAACACAGTGACTACCTGGAGTCCTATATATAGGCCCACTGAGTGATTACAGGATTGTAGACACCTAGGATGCTGATTAGTGGACATACCTTGGATTAACATGTCCCTTTGGTCACATTATTTTCATTCTTTTCTAGGGGTACCATCATTTTTGTCCAGGCCTGTTTGATGCATTTATTTTTTAAATAATTCCGTTGAAGCATGGATGAAAAGCAATGTCTGACTTTCATTAGTCAACATTTAAATAATTTTTATTTATTATTACTTTTGTCAGATTAAAGTTATTTCTGTGACCATTATGAGTTTTTCTTTTATTTAATGAAGGGTACCAACAATTTTGTCCACGTCTGTATATTGTATTCTGATATTACTTATCAGGTTTTCTGTCAATCATCTTATATGCTAATTTAAGGCTGCTGATTGATAGATAGACTTTTGACTGCTCACCATCACTAGAATCGGAACCAAACCTGGAACATGTATGTGCTCATCAATTCCAGAACAACTTCCCAGACCACTGCAAAGCTGCTAAAACACTGTGCTCATTTATATAAAGCCTAAAAAAAATCTCCTTTGAGCTGTCTTTGAGATAATGATTAATAATAGCTGGAATATCACAACAGTATGTCATGTCTTTGATGTTGTGTTTTTCTGCATTCATTGATTTTATTGCTGCGTTTATATTTCCCCTAATCACCCAAACCACCAAAGGTTAGGTGTGCTTTACAAAACCTTGCCACACGTTGTGACTACCTGCACTGTTGTGCCTGGGTTTGTATATAAGACTTTGTGATTTCTTGTAATGTCCTGTCTGATACCTATTAGAGTGATTACACAATGATTGCAGCCTCTCTTTTGCTAAAGTTTTTACTATCCTATTTACTATTCTTCTTTCTTTGGTGTGCACCACAAACACTAAATGGAAAAGTGATTTATAAAGCTTCTTCAACTGAATATTAAAATGTGTGGGTGTGCACTTTTTTTCAACCAGGTTATTGCAGGTGGGAGTTTTTTCTGTTGTAAATTTTTTCACTTGAATTGTAGAGGTTCAGTCTGTTGTGCAGTCCTGCTCATTATTTCCATGTTTTTTAAACAGAAAGATTTTTAACTTAACCCACATTGGTAGATCACCTATGATGTTGATGGTTTACTCATTTTTATTGGAATAATCTGTGCAGTTATGTGGAAAAGATCCTATAGGGGCCACATATGGGGGCCAGGAGATATCCCGGAGTCATCCTGAAGAAGCAGACATAATCCCGTCAGACAGCGGGGAATGGCTGCTATCTCGGCATGTCACAACTACTCTGGGCCCTCACAGCTGAGGCCGTCACAGTGAAAGCTAGCGTTTTGAAGAAAAGAACAGGATGCAGGGGGAAAGGAGCAGGGACAAAGCGTATAAAGAGGTGAATTTAAATGCATGGATGTTCCTTTTATGACACCTAGAGTACTCAGGTGCAGCAGAAGGATTTATGGTCCCACCTGAGAGGATAGAAGGCTGCAGTGGGCGTAAAGGATTTTTAGAGTTATTATTTTGCCTTTTTGTGTATGATACGCTTTCTGATGACAAGCTCTTCTGGGTACCTCAGAAGTAATCAATAGCAATAAAATGTTCTTACCATTTATAAATGTTTGCTGTCAGTGAAATCAACATAGATATGACGTTCGATCTATTCTCTGTCATGGGGTTCCAATGCCTGTTTTTAAGCCTGTCTCTTATTTGAGCATTATTAGTGATATGCTGCACCTACACAAGGGATACGTGTTCCTGCAAATATATAAACAGCCTGATCCAGCTGTACAAACTTGAAATAACATGTTGTAACAAACAATATTATAAAAGTGGCTCAATTATCAAGTTGAACAAACATCAAAAGAAGACAGTGTCGTGTTTATTTGTGAAGGAAACTAAGACGTGGTTTTAAATCCAACCATGCTGGTTGTCGTTGAAGGGTCACATGGAAGTGCCTATATGTTTACAGGTCACCATACCAACGAAGAGTGGTTTTAAACCTTGTAACAGAAATCTGAAAAATGTGAGAGTTTTTTTCCAAATAGCTCATGCTCAAGTGTCTATGAACTAGCCTAGAAATCTTGACAAACCATAGCAGTAGCAAAGATTGTATTTTGCATGTTGGTCGAGCTATGCTCCATTGTAGCTTCAGCAGGCCACCTAACAGCCAGTGTTGCCACGGTTACTTTGAAAAAGTAATCTGATTACTGACTACTGATTAGTCCTTCCACAAATAACTTAGTTATATTACTGATTACTTCATCTTAAAACTAAGTTGAATTACAAGTTACTTTATTATTTACTTTCAGCAGCTGCTAGGAGCACTCACCACTGCATCAACATTGGGGGCACTGTTGCTCAGTAGGTAGAGTAGTTATCTTGCAATTGGAGGGTTGTAGGTTCAATTCCAGCTTCCTCCAGTCACATGTCGTTGTGCCCCTGGGTAAGGCACTTAACCCCAAATTGCCTACCGATTTGATTCGGTGTATGAATGTGTGTGCGAATGGGTGAATGTGGTTCCAATGTAAAGCGCTTTGAGTGGTCAACATGACTAGAAAAGCGCTATATAAGTTTAGTCCATTTATCATTTAACCAGTTTTGCCAATACTCACTTTATTGAAAGTGAGTTTTAACAGTAAGGCCGGAAATATACTTGTGTTTTAACCTCCCATTTACACCAGCAACTATGAAGCAACAGGCTGCGTTTTGGGGATGTACTTGCTTGCTCACTGCACGTACTATTAGGGAGTTCCAATAGGGGGCAGAGTAAGCCTACAGAGTACAGAACTCAGACTCGGGCCAAAACAAACATGGCGACTGTAAAGGAGATAATCAGCTGTTTTGGATTACAACAAAAAAAGGGGGCAGCAGGATTGTAGAAGGTATGCAAGACCATATATACCGCTATTGTTGCTTCTTTTCCTAATGCTTTTGCCGCCGTGTACCAAATATATGTTTTTGCATAAGAAAAGTACAAAAATAGTAACGCATTACGTCGTAAACAAGTAACTTTAATCTGATTACCTGTATGGAAAAAGTAACGTGTTAGATTAGTTGTTACTGAAAAAGTGGTCATAATAGAAGTAACACGCTACTAAGTAACGCATTCCCGGCATCACTGCTAACAACTATGGCAGAATTGCAATGGAGCAGAATGACAAAGATGGCAGCGTCTCAGGGACAATCTATTGTCAGTACACCAGATATTATCTTGTTTTTCTAAAAAAAAAAAAAGCAGTGAAGCGATTTAATCTTCTTGAAATGTAAATTTGCTGATTCTTGGCTAGAAGCTAAACATTTTAAACATGAATTTATGAATTATGAAAACGGAATTAAACTCCTGGCTGATTCCGCTGGTAGAGCTCTGGGATACGTTGTTAACAAGTTAAAAATGTGTAAAGAACTTGGTTATTGTATTTACTTCCAATTGTATGATGCATGTGTTTCTCCCATTGTGAATTATGCTGCTGGGGTATGGGGATTTAAAGAAAGAAGGATTGCAGTTGCAGTACAAAACAGAGCTATATGCTGTTTTCTGGGTATTCATAAATATCCCCCTCTTTGGCTGTTCAGGGTGCCATGGGCTGTATTCTTGGTATAATAAGGAGAAAGTGTGATAAGATTAGGTTATCAAATTGTTTCATTAATATGTTGGATGAAAGAATCCGTAAGAACGTTTTTCTTTGGAGTAAAGTCCAGAACTCTCCATGGGTCGCAGAGATTCATGCTATCTTTGAGGGAACCTATCTTCAGTATATCTATAGAAATAATGTATAATTCAGTATAAATAAAATTAGAAAAAAGCTACTTTTCAGGTTCAATGAAAAATGATTAAGTGATACAATGTTTAAAAAAATGACGGACATATGTCCAAATCAAGCATAATTATGGAAGAGAATTATATGTTACAGCAAATTTAACAAGAAACCAGAGATCCTTGATTGCTCAGTTAAGAATGGGAATCCTTCCCCTAGCACTTGAGGTTGGCAGACTTAAAAATATTGCAGAGGAACAGAGACTTTGTGAACATTGTGACTTACGAGAAGAGGAGAATGAATCTCATTTTCTTTTATACTGTCCATTCTATGATGAACTAAGAGAGCCATGTGTAAATGAACTGTCCCCTCAAAACCCTGAAATTTTTAGAGTAATGATGATGTCAGGATGGAGATTTTGTTTACTTCTAATGTATATAAATTAGCTTCTTTTGTTACTAAAGCTTGGATGAAACGTCAGGATGGTTTATATAATTAATGCTAGTATCGTTAAACATAAGCTTCTGGTTTTTGGGTCTGCCTATGTTTTTATAATGGTGTCATGAGGGCTGGGCATGTTACTGAATGACACAATAATAATAAAAATACAATGCAATACAACACAATACAATGTATTTTGATCATTTTTGTGGGCAAATTTGAACAAACATTAACTTTGGTTGAACTTTTATAGCTGTACATAAGTGATAGATCTCAACAAGGACGTCCAAGGACATGAAAACTAAATATAAAAGGTGTATGCATGTGGTGAAGTAAGACCAACAATTGGGGGAATGTTAAAAGTGGAACTGTATATGTGTCTAATGTTCAAAAGGGAATTCCTACAATTGACCATTGTTTTTCCTGATCTGGGCAACAGTTTGAATAACTCATTCACTCTTTAACTGAAGTCTCATCTCCAGATTTTTCTACCTGACCCATTTTCACACAACAACATCTATGAGCGTCCATAAAATACACCACACCACTATTCTACAGAGGCAAAAAATGTGGACTGCTTGATTAATTCTCTCATTCTAACTGAGAATCCGGAGTTGAAAAATTGATGTTCGCAGGCACTCTCCAAATATTCGTATGACACAGTGACTTTAGAGGTTTTATCACCTCAAATCCTAATAAAATGGGCTAAATGTTGTGGTTTTGAGATGACAAAGTATGAATACAATATGTATGAACACTTATATAGGACATCATAACTCAATCTAAATGCAGATCAGCAATCAGTAATCGAAGAATTTATTTTGCAAGGAGTTTCCTCGTCTCGAAGAGGCAGTAGAGGGCATATGTATGTGGACAGGTCTTCAGAGTCTACGTTTATTGGACGGTCAAGTCAACAGTGAATGAAGGTCACCAGCCATAGAGAATACCTTATATATGCATTACACACTATCTCTATTAAGAGGTCGATAGGAGTCTCAAACAAGGGTTAGCGTGAGGCTGGGTGATCAATCACAAAGCTCTCTTATGTACAGATGTCACACTGGGTGATGTTGAAACCAATGGCTTTCCTTGAATGTTTTTGAGTTTTGACGTGTGTAAATGATGGTAATGACTGCAATGTGATGGAAATGTATTTGTATTCAGGATGGGGCACTTCAAGCACATAACATTAAGGCTAAGCTAAGATGAGAAAACTAGAGGGAGAGGGTTAAGATTTTTCCTTTTTGTTGTGTGTGAAAATCTTACCCCTTAGCAATCACATTTGAAATTTTATCAGTCAGGGACTTTTTTTACGAAAAAAAAGGAGAGTAAAAGACGAGGATGGGGGTTGGAATGAAGAGAGAAATAGATCAATATTTAATTTTCTCCTCAGGAGATATGTTCGGGGACTAATCAGCAGCGACATGGAAAAGATGACACCTGGAATAGCAAGCAGCAGAGCTGAGGCTGTCCTCTACTCTCCCTCCACCCCATCTTTTACCTCCCAGGGCAGGCTCTTACTTTGCCTATGCTGTCAGTCTGGGTTTTTGGCTTATTCAGTCAAATCCATCCTGCCATATCTCTTTTTTCTTCCTGTTAGCTATACTCATCACACTCTCTCATTTATCCCCTGTCTGTCATCCTTTCATTTTCCCAACATTTGTCTTCGCCCCTCTGTCTTCCACTTTTTTTCTGCAAGATCTACTGCCCTCACTCTTCCACCGGCCCTTTCACCCCATCTCTTCTTTCTTACTTTCAATCTTTTTCTCACTAACCAGTTGTCCGGCATGACAGAGCAGCAGAGATTGGTCTTCAGGAGAAAGTAGAGTTTCACTTAACAAAACCATTGTAGTTGGAGCAGGTGTCATTCACCACAGGTACTCCAGCTGTGCAAGGAATTGATAATCCTGCACCATTTGCTCTTTCTTCAAGGCAAAGCTCACCAGTAGAGCAAATTCACTTTATGGGAGTTGAACGTCTCTTTACTTTAAAATAAAATGCCGCAGTACTATAGGGATTTCACTGGTGCCCTCCCGATTTGATTTGCAAGGTTTTTAAATGGTAAATGGACTGAACTTATATAGCGCTTTTCTAGTCATACTGACCACTCAAAGCGCTTTACATTGAAGCCACATTTACCCATTCACACTCACATTCATACACCGACACACAACATTGCTCGGTAGGACGATGTTTTTTGGGGGGGTTAAGTGCCTTGCCCAGGGGCACATCGACATGTGACTGGAGGAAGCTGGAATCAAACCTACGACCCTCCGATTGCAAGCCAACTCTACTCTACCACTGAGCCACAGTTTCATTTTTATTTAGTGACGCAGAGCAACCAATCCATATTTTAAAAGAAATTCTGATTTGAATGCTTCCCGCACTCAGGGCAAAACAAGACCTCAAGCATCATGAGCTTAATTTCCAACTTGAACAAATTCATCCAAATTGGGTCTTATCACTTCAAATTACTGTCCTGATTTCTGTGTCAAAGATGCCTGCTGAAAGAAATAATAGCACTGTTTTTGATATGCAATATGAGTAGTAGAGAAATATTAATTTAGTGCTATTATGTTGACAGCCATTGCTTTTACTTTTGATGATTCATTTAAATACTGTACAAAAGTTATTCTTTCTATCTATCTATCTATCTATCTATCTATGTCACCTGCTGATATACAGTAGTAAAGAGTGTAACCTGCATAGAATAGAATGATCCTTTAATAGTCCCACCAGGGGAAATTCGGTTGTAAACAGCAGCCGAAGAAACAACAAATATACAACATACTGTATGTAACAGAACAGAAAAATATATACAAAAAAAATACAATAATAGACAGAATATGTACATCAACACAGAATAAGAATATGTACATCAGGTTGAAAATAATTTGCAATTATATCGGTGTGGTTGTTTAGTGCAAATTTAAGATACAGTGCAGGTGTTAAATATTTATATTTGTTGGGAGCAGTTTTGGTTGTACAGTCTGACAGCTGCAGGGAGGAAGGACCTGCGGAAACGCTCCTTTGTGCATCTAGGATGAAGCAGTCTGTCACTGAAGGAGCTCTGCAGTTCAGCAACATTTCCATGCATGGGGTGGGAGACTCTGTCCATCAGAGATGTTATTTTAGCCAGAGTTCTTCTGTCTCCCACCACCTGCACTGGATCCAGGCTGCATCAAAGAACAGAGCTGGCCTAGTTATGGTAACTAATCTTATTGGTTGTCAGCATGGTAGATATTAAAAAGAAGAGGCCCTGTTCTTCAGGTAGGACTCAAACCAGCCAAGTAGTGTACAAGGCGGCTGTAGCTTAGTGATCGATTATTTTGGGTTTGATTCCTTCTTCCGCCTGGTACTTGCTTTTTTGTCCTTAGGCAAGACACTTCACGCACCTACTGATGTTGGCCAGTGGGGCCAATGCCGCAAAATGGCAGCCTGGCTTCTGTCAGCCTGCCCCAGGGCAGCTGTGGCTGTAATATGTAGCTTGCTTCCACCACTTTGAAAAGCGCCATATAAAAGGAAACTTTTAGTATTATCATAATTATTGTACCAGAGAGACCGACCCAGGTCTCCAGTCGTTTCGGTAGTATTTTATAATTAAGATGTCAAATGCCACACTGAGGTCTAACAGAACCAGTAGGGTGTATTCATCCGGATGACAGTGACAACTTTGACAAGGGCAGTCTCTGTGCTTTGGTGAAGAGGGAAACCATACTGAAAAATATTAAAGTGGCTGGTCATTGTTTGAAAGATTTTTTAACTGTTGAAACACAGCTTTTTCAATTATTTTGCTGATGAACAGGAGAATATAGCCAAAGACACACCCCTGTCCACTTTAACATTGACAGTATAGGTAGTGATGTTACGGTGTGTGCTGAGGCTTTGAAGTACGTGTCGAGCAGTGGAGGGGGCTTTTCCACAAAGCGTGCTTCATTAGGGGGAGGAGCCGAAAAAAATGAAGTCTGAAGCCCCACTGCCCGGCTGCACCATGTGACTGCTTTGGGAAGTGATTCATATTTTGCTGGTTTGAAAGCAAGCAATAAACCCCTCAAGCTCCATTCAAAATATGGGTTTATGTAGGAGAGCTGCAGCCAATTTGGAATTAGGAGACTTGGTCATTTCAATAGGAGAGGTTTTTTTTTCAGAGTTTGTATAGTTTGGAGATAGTTTTGACAATACAGAGAAAGATAGGTTGAAGATTTAGACAGTGACGAAAGATTGATAATGGAGCCAGCTAGAAAGAGGAGGGTTTCACCTGAGGGAAAAAAAAAAATGCTGATAATTCCTAACATAATCTCAATCTGACATTATGTCAGACAAATTAGATTTGCTTATGAAGAAGTGTTTTTGTTTGACTGTATCTTATTTTATTAAAAGGTGAAGTGTTTAATGTATTACACAGAGTTGGAGTACAATAAAAAAAACTCATCCATGCTAAGGCAATACCATGTTTTGGATGAGAATAAGGAACTAAATATTTGCAGGCTGGAAAACCCCTGGAATATTGGGAAAAGCACAAATTACTGTTGCCCAAATTATATAGCCTTGCAATTGTGTTTTTGTGCAAACAGCCATCTTATTTGCTTTGTGAAATGTGTTTTTAAAAGGCTGGTGAGATGGTGTCAAAATTGTCTAAAACTGTTGAGAAACTATTTCTGAATAAAAATTTGTAAAGTTTTACCGGTTTTGTACATCATTGCACAAGTTACACAGCCACATTCAGTGTCCTCTCCGTAGTTCCACAAGCACATTCATTTTCCTCTACCTGCTTAAGCCCATGCCTTTTGCCTAAAGTGACAGAAAACAGTATTTTATACAACTTACCATTATATATATATATATATATATATATATATATATATATATACAGACGTGGACAAAATTGTTGGTACCCTTCATTAAATAAAAGAAAAACTCATAATGGTCACAGAAATAACTTTAATCTGACAAAAGTAATAATAAATAAAAATTATATAAATGTTGACCAATGAAAGTCAGACATTGCTTTTCATCCATGCTTCAACAGAATTATTTAAAAAATAAATGCATGAAACAGGCCTGGACAAAAATGATGGTACCCCTAGAAAAGAATGAAAATAATGTGACCAAAGGGACATGTTAATCCAAGGTATGTCCACTAATCAGCATCCCAGGTGTCTACAATCCTGTAATCACTCAGTGGGCCTATATATAGGACTCCAGGTAGTCACTGTGTTGTTTGGTGACGTGGTGTGTACCACACTCAATATAAACCAGAGGAAGCAAAGGAAAGAGTTGTCTCAGGAGATGAGAAAGAAAATCATAGACAAGCATGTTAACTGTAAAGGCTATAAGACTACCATCTCCAAGCAGCTAGATGTTTCTGTGACTACAGCTGCACATGTCATTCAGTAATGTACGATCCATGGGACTGTAGCCAACCTCCCTGGACGTGGCTGCAGGAGGAATATTGATGACAGATCAAAGAGACGGATAAGCCAAATGGTAACAAAAGAGCCTCGAAAGACTTCAAAATAGATCCAAGCTGAACTTTATGCTCAAGGAACATCAGTGTCAGATCGGAACATCCTTCGCTGTTTGAGCCAGAGGACAAATCATTAAAAAAAAACAGACTGGAGTATGCCAAACTACATGCTGACGAGCCACAAAGCTTCTGGGAGAATGTCCTGTGGACAGATGAGACAAAAATTTAACTTTTTGCCAAGGCACATCAGCTCTATGTTCACAGACGGAAAAATGAAGCATATCTAGAAAAGAACACGGTCCCTACTGTGAAACATGGGGGAGGCTCGGTTATGTTCTGGGGCTGATTTGCTGCATCTGACACAGGGTGTCTTGAATCTGTGCAGGGTACAATGAAATCTCAAGACTATCAGGGGATTCTAGAGAGAAATGTGCTGGCCAGTGTCAGAAAGCATGGTCTCAGTCGCAGGTCACGGGTCTTACAACAGGAAAATGACCCAAAACACACAGCTAAAAACACCCAAGAAGGGCTAAGAGGAAAACACTGGCCTTCTATGAGCCCTGATCTCAATCCTATTGAGCATCTTTGGAAGGAGCTGAAACGTGCTGTCTGGAAAAGGCGCCCTTCAAACCGGAAACAACTAGAACAGTTTGCTCATGAGGAGTGGGCCAAAATACCTGCTGAGAGGTGCAGAAGTCTCATTGACAGTTACAGGAATCATTTGATTGCAGTGATTGCCTCAAAAGGTTGTGCAACCAAATATTAAGTTGTGGGTACCATCATTTTTGTCCAGGCCTGTTTCATGCATTTATTTTTTAAATAATTCCGTTGAAGCATGGATGAAAAGCAATGTCTGACTTTCATTGGTCAACATTTATATAATTTTTATTTATTATTACTTTTGTCAGATTAAAGTTATTTCTGTGACCATTATGAGTTTTTCTTTGATTTAATGAAGGGTACCAACAATTTTGTCCACGTCTGTATATATATACTCAACAAAAATATAAAAGCAACACCTGATTCTGGTCCCATTTTTCATGAGATGGACTTAAAGATCTAAAATTCATTCCAGATACACAATATTACCATTTCTCTCAAATCAGTCTAAATGTTTGATAGTGAGCATTTCTGCTTTGTGTGTTACATCAAGATGCTGATCCGACATCATGATTTTTGCACAGGTGTACCTTGCACTGCCCACAATAAAAGGCCACCCTGGAATGTGCAGTTTTGTCTCACAGCAAAATGCCACAGATGCCACAAGCATTGAGAGAGCGTGCAATTGGCATGCGGACAGCAGGAATGTCAACCAGATCTGTTGCTCGTGCATTGAATGTTCATTTCTCCACCATAAGCCGTCTCCAACGGCGTTTCAGGGAATATGGCAGTACATCCAACCGGCCTTTGCTGATGTAAATGCTGTGGATCGAGTGGCCCATGGTGGTGGTGGGGTTATGGTTAGGGCAGGCATCTGTTATGGACGAAGAACGCAGGTCCATTTTATTGATGGCATTTTGAATGCACAGAGATACCGTGATGAGATCCTGAGGCCCATTGTTGTGCCATACATCCATGAACATCACCTCATGTTTCAGCAAGACAATGCATGGCCTTATGTTGCAATGTACACAATTCTTGGAAGCTGAAAATGTCGCAGGTCTTGCATGGCCAGCATAATCACCGGACATGTCACCTATTGAGCATGTTTGGGATGTGCTTGTATACGACAGCGCCTACCAGTTCCCACTAATTTCCAACAACTTCGCACAGCCATTGAAAAGCAGTGGACCAACATTCCACAGGCCACAATTCACAATCTGATAAACTCTATGCAAAGAAGATGTGTTGCACTGCATGAGGCAAATAGTGGTCATACCAGATACTGACCGGTTCTGAGTCCCCAGACCCCCAATAAAGCAGAAAACTGCACATTCCAGGGTGGCCTTTTTTTGTGGGCAGTATAAGGTACACCTGTGCACTAATCATGATGTCAGATCAGCATCTTGATGTGGCACACCTGTGAGGTGGGATGGATTATATCAGCAAAACAAAAGTGCTCACTATCACACATTTAGACTGATTTGTGAACAATGTTTGAGAGAAATGGTAATATTGTGTATCTGAAATTAATTTAGATCTTTAAGACCATCTCATGAAAAATGGGAGCAGAAACAAAGGTGTTTTGTTTATATTTTTGTTGAGTGTATATATATTTTTTTTTCTTTATTCAATTCACTTTTATTAATATAGCAGCAATTCACAACAAATGTCATCTCAAGGCACTTAAAAAAAAACTGTCAACAAAATTATACAAACATTCCAATCAGTTAAACGTTTTCTATGTAAGGAATCCCAGCAGATTGCGATGAGTCATCGACGTGAGGTTGTGCCCGGATCATACAGACGCCAACCACAGCAATCTATTCAGTAATCCCTCATACTGAGCAAGCATGTAGCGACAGTGGAGAGGAAAACTCCCCTTTAATAGGAAGAAACCTCCGGTAGAACCTGGCTCAGTACAAGCGGTCATCTGCCACGACCGTCTGGGGGTCTGAGAAAACAGAGAAGAGACAGCATGGAGAATACTCAGTGACTTTGAGCATCATCTGGACCGATGTTCCCCATCCAACAGGGAACTTTATAGTTGAGCAGGGTACCAGACTGTGTGGAGCTTCTATGTTGATAAAAACCTATAGCAGCATAACTACAAAAATAGCTCAGGATAACCTAAGCCACTCTAACTATAAGCTCCATCAAAAAGGAGGGTTTTAAGCCTATATGATACTACCATTTTGGGATATTTTATATTTTATATATTCACATTTGTAATATTTAATATAGAAAAAAAATAGAACCAATAGTCAAACCCAAGAGCCACAGAAGATGTACAACTTTAATTTATCACACATTAAAGGTTGTATATGGAACATGAGTATGTTATCAACATCTAGTTTATCTAGGTTATTGTTACAACAAGAAAAACATAATTCCACCTGTTGGGTTTCCTTCTTCGCGGCTGATACAGTGACCAACCTGAACTGTGTCCAATGAGGACTGTGTCCACATTCGAGCGGGAGGAGAGAGGCTAGGTGTCTTCCCACGCTCCTGTTCATTCAACCATCACGGGTTTGGGTCCGGCAAGTATATAAGGCCTGGTCGGGGACCTGGGCTGGTGGGCTACTCTTGCCATTGTGGGGTCTTTGGCAGTCTGCTTGTCCCCAACCTAGTGCGCAGGGGATTCGTCACCCAGGTGCACGGACAGGTTGCTCTACTGGGACATTGGTGCCTGGGCCTGGGAGTATAGAGTATGCATCGGGCGTATGAATGAGTGTACAGCATCCTTTCTTGGGTGTCCAGTGCGTGTGATTCTATCTGTGTGTCTCTGTCTACTTGTCAGGTTGGGTCTTCGCCTGCCCTCTTGCCTGACACATCTAAGGCCCCACATTCAGTGTTGTTGTTTTGTTTTTTCATCTGTCACTCCCTGCGGGTGACTGATGCTCCTGCCCACATTGGTGGCCCTCGATTTATGGGGCTGGGGGCCCGGATGCGGTCCAGCTCAGCCCTGGTGCATGTCTGGCTGGTCCTGGGTGGGCAGGTGTGCCGGGCAACCTATGTTGCATGCCGATGTCGTCCTTGGGTTGCTTGGGGCACCTCTATGGGGGTGCCAGTTTTGGATAGTAGGTTGGTCCTCCGGTGGATCGGTGGGGGTCGGATATGGTGCTCGGTTTAGCTGCCAGTTCTTTGGGTTCCGGCTGCTGGGCTGTTGGCGGTGTGGATTGGCCCGAAGACGCGGCAGCGTGTGGCTGCGGGGAACCCTTGTTTCTCTTCTTCATCTGCTTTCTTTTTTCTCTTTTGGTTTTTTTTTTCATTTTCGTGTCTTCACGTGGGTTTAACTTCAAGAAATTAAACCCACAGTAATAATTAAAAAAGATTTCTCAAACATATATATCAAATGGAGTACTATAGCAAAGCTGTAATGCTCTGCTTGAGAAAGTAAATCTGTTGGGCTTTTACTTGGTACTCACACACCAATTCTTAGTAGCAAACTGCCAGACAGGACACATAAAAAAAATAAAATAATAATAATATCTCCAGGTCTCTGAAGCAGCTGCTTGACTTGCTGACTCCACCGTTTTTTTCGGGTATTACCTGAGCTGAGCTGACCATATAGTTGGATCATGGAGACCATATCTGTCAACCCACAACCTGCGGCCGCTACTGGCTGGTAGATGTAAACATAGCGTAATTGTCATGCCCGATCTAAATGTATATTTTATTATATTTCAATTAAAATAATAAATTGTTAAGGAAATGTTGTACTTTCAGTTTGCACCCCTTTAAGTGCCCTGTGGATTTTCTTTTCAATGTAGCTTTTTATAAAAAATGTTCCATATACCACCTTTAAGTGGCTAAGAGCCATAGCTGCCTGTAATTATGTACCTGGCCAGTAGGGGGATTTGTGTTTACCTAAAGCACTGGTGAGAAGAAACCTTCCTTGAACCAATTGGCTCAAGTGTTTCAGTGCCTCATGAGGCTTCATCTCACCACCACTTGTTATACACTATTGTCATAGAGCCATCGGGGTAACCAGGCCAATCAGCATGCATTCCATTTGATATTAATATATTGGCAGGGAAAACCAGTCTTTCTATCGTACGTCATTATTATGGGGTTGTAATTGACCATTCATCAGCGCTCCTGGGCTATTTTTCGCCCCAACAAAGTTTCATATTTTTTAGTTAGAGTCAAAGAACAGTTTCATTTCTAGAATCCCTTTAAAAATGAATGACATTTAACAATATTTATTTATAAATTGACAATAATAATTAGCATTGTGTCCAGGAAATTGATCAGCTTTTTTTCTGTAGCTGAAAGGATTCTCTTTTCTCCATCTCTCGGTCACCTCTCATCTCTTTCTCTATAATTACAGAGAGAAAACACTGACATGTCATGTATTTATTTAACTGGGGTCTGGATAGGAGTAGGAAATAAAAACGAACACAGGTCTTGATCATTATGGAATTAAGTTAGAATATTCACTGTTTTCAGGTCTCTTTATGAGATTTGATTTGGTGGTGGGAGATTTTATTTAAATGACTGGTAAAAGCTTGAACCACAGCACTGTTGTATTTGTGAAAATAGTTGTGAATACCGGTAAATGTGGATCTATTTGGTTATTTATTTGGTAAATTGTTTTCAGTCACCACTTTTTGGTTGAATAAATATGGTTAGAACGGATAAAGCAAGATTTAGAATAATCTCAATGGAAAAAGTGGAACTTTTGAAATAAAGTGTTTCTAACATAATAAAATGGATTTATAGGGCTCTAGAGTTGAAAAGAAAAACAGTAAAGGTAACTTAGAAGACGTTTAGTCTAGAAAAGTCTAGTTTAGTCTAAAAATGCACATCCCTGTCAATCATTTGAACCATTTCTGTTCTGAGCATCACGCAGACTAAACTTGTTTTAATGTTACAACTGAGTTAATAAACTGCAACCATTTGAAGTAGTTTACGCTCATTTAATTAATCTTTTTTGGCAATCAGTATATTTTGTATACAATGTGCCAGTGCCAGTGGTTTGTATCAATAAATAATGAAATATTTTCAGATATTCCAGCAGGGCGGGGGGATGCCTGTGAAAAAAAAAATATGTTTTCTAGGATTGGCATGGCTGAAAATAATTGAGAACCACAGCTCTAATCTTTTAGAAATACACCAGCTGGATTCAGTTTATATTTAAGTATTTGACTAAATCGATTCTAATAATTCCCTATAATTCTTATATAAGCACTAGTCTACTTGGAAAATAAGTGATATATTTCCAGTAATGCAAAGCCCTGTAGAGTTTTCATATAGATGCTTTCAAACCTGAACCTGTCTGCAGTATCTCTCTCCATATATTTTTTTTCACCACACTGAATGAGTGAACTAGATAAGAGCTTTTGGAGGTAAGTGGACCTTATCAAGTGGACAGAAAGGTTGTTCAAGGTTGATCTGTTGCCGGCATTTTTGACACCGGACAGTCAGCCAATCAAGCCTTCCCTTGCAGTTGCCCGAAAAGTATGTGCACACCCAGACCCACACACTCACACACACACACAAAGACACACACTCAGCCAAACAGCAACTCAAGAGACAGAATTACCATACCACACTTCTCTACCGATATTTCACATTACAGAGTATTCCTTCTGACACTCAGACAACCGTCTGCATCCTTTTGGTGGGTGTAAAATTGGTCTGCTCTAGGCAAAGAGTGAACGAGTGGATGGAGGTCTCTCCTGTCTGCACACATCCTCCGAGGGGAGGAGGTGAGAGAGGCAAAGAGACAGAGAGAAAGGCAAAAAACCTTTGGCCTCGAGGGGTAAGACGCTCCGCAGCTGCTGCCCGCTTACCCGACTGGCGTCCTGCATGCACTGTCAACCTGTCTGCCCACTCACACACAAGCATTATACAGGGAAAACAGACAGTCTCCTTCAGAATGCTATATCTGTATATACATGTATATGCAGGTGATACCATTCAAAATCTTCATGTATGCTAAACCTTCTTTACTGAGACCGTTACAGGGAACTTGACTTGTCACAACACATACAATTAACCACACATGGTTTGTCTCCTAGTAGGAAACAACATGTTTAATTAACACTGACACCATATTCATGGCAGAGGAGTGTTGGTGTATGAGAGCGTGACTGTGTGTGACAATATGCGCCCAGGCGTCACAACGGCTACACTATGTGGAGCCCGAGTGGCTATTAAATATTATGCAAAGCTCATTCTCACACATACTGAGGCCAATCTTCCTCAATGTCACCTACACAGTCTTAAGAAGCCCTCAATTAACTTATTAGCAATTCTGTAGAGCTTAACATAGCCACTAATGGAGTATGGGAAGGAAATTAACTTAGGAAATAGAAAATGTTACACACTGCAGTATTCATTCTGTTTTATCTGAGCTGTTCGTATGTAATGAGTTACTGATATTATAAAATACTATTCACTATTAAACTTGCTTAATCCTTTTGCTTGTCTTTGATTATAGTTGTATTATTCATGTGATCCACAATGCTCTCATTTAAATGTAACGGACGTATTGATGAAACTGTTCAGATTTTTTGAAGTGACATACTCTTAAAACATTTTAAGCACATAAATCTCTTACTATCTTTACTGACAGATTAGCTGGACTTGGATCCTCTAGTACTAGATTTGCATTAGTAGCATTTCCTCTATCAAACTTCAGGGTAATTTTACGGGAACGGTTTGCGTCTATTCCCAGTACACTAGGTCAGCCCGACAGGGGCGTTTGTAGGGCCATTTCAGGAACCAACCAAGTACCAGTCTGGGGTTATGTACTCAGATATGGCCCAATAAAATCGCTAGGAGGGAGCTGTGGTTGATTCATGCAGATTGGTTGTAACTTAGAGGGAAATGAGTAAACATAAGAAAACAACTGGCTTTGCAAAATAGAAAGAGTTGAGAGAGAAAAAAAAAATATGGGTTATTTTAATTTATTGATTAGTAATTATTAGGGGAATGTGGTATAATTATTGGAAGTCAGTCAAGAGACTTTTCAATTACTCTAATCTAATCCAAAGACTCCTTGTGTTTTGGCTATGTTTGCAAGAAAGTCATAAAATTTGATTCAGAATGCTCTTGTAACTGACATAGACAGGCAGAAAGGACATGATAGATTTGGGAAATTGGACTGGTCCAGAATAGGGCTCTTGAATTAGGGTCTGGCCATATTAAAATATTTTAAAATGTCGATCAAGACTGAAGCCTCATGCTTACTGAATTCTGCCACATCACTGACAGTTTATAACATAGAAACCAGAAAGACGACTACAATCTCTGCTTCTTCTATGTCGATCTCTTGTTATTTCTGCTACTGTCGGTGCCTTTTGGCTCTAATAACTGCCGTTGCTAACTGCAGAGAGAGACATCTTAGACAGTTCCTTAAAGGGATACTTTTGCATGGAGGGGAGCAGGCCAATGGATTACCCCATCCCATAAAAGATGTGGTAAAATTACCCTGAAGTTCCTGATAGTGAAAATGTCCCTTTTATTAAAGTGACATGAGATTTTGAAATACTTCAATCACCATGACATTGTAGCAGTTTATGCAAAGTCTACTTTCATAACTTTTTATCTCTTGTGGACTGTTGACACTAATTTGCATCAAGTGTCATTCCGGTCTAATTCGAGCCAATGAACCATTATGGAAACTATCCAGCGATCACACTGTGAACTACTTCTGGTTGCAATTTTTCAGTGTGAAGTTTTATGTGAACTACTCTGGCGATTAAACAACAATGATTGTACAGAAACTGTTAAACATTGATTTTGAAGCCCTCTTTTAGCACTGGTAATAAATTAAACAATGTACAGTCATATGAAACACGGTGAATGCCCCATTTGTCAGTTCTTAATTATAAAGATGTCTAATCTACTTCTTTAGACCATCCGGAGCTAACCGAGTGCATTAAGCTTTCGTGAAATCCACTAGGGTGAAAGTATAAAGCTACTAACATATGTCGCTGACAACAATTTTATATTTAAGCTGGATGTGCAAATAAACATTATCGATAAATGATAACTGTTCTGCCTGAAAAATGTTTTATATAAAAATGTAAATTTTTAAATGTAGTCCTAATACTATTATGTTTATTATGTTAATTTTTGGGGTTATTTAAATATTTACTGTGTTCTTGTCTCGAAACTTTGGTCAGAGCTTTCCTGCGCCTTGGAGTGGATGCCCCTGATCTTAGATGTGATGTCCCTAATGTCTCATAAAAATGTTTTTATGTTAGCTGGCATGACATGGCTTACAAGGTTGAGAGATTGTTGGTTCAAACCACTGCTTCATTCATCTCGTTATCAATGTCCATGGGCAAGACACTTCACCCGCCTTACCTGCTGATGGTTGTCAGAGAGCCTGGTGCGTCTGATTAAATGGACGAGCAGCTGATTTTCCTGTCATCATAATGTTAAGGTATGTGTGCTTTACATTTTTGTTATTTATTTTGCTTATTTCATCCGTTTTTATTTGTTAGTTTTGTTTAACTTTATCACATGGTTTTCTTATCTCCACCTTTATAGTACTTATTACCGTTATGTTCTGTTTCTCCTCTTTGTTTTCCAGTGCTCCTTTGAGTTTCTTTTAGATTCCTCCTTAGGTATCTTAAATGGATTTATTTCCAAGTTAGTCCCTATTCTTCTTCATTAGAATTGTCCTTTCATTCCTTTTTTTCTTCTGTTTCCCTGTCACTCTGCTCTCTTGCCCAGTTACTAAATGTCTTCACCTGTGCTCTCCCTCTCACCTGCATCCAATGGTCACTAATTGTTTCTTCTTTCAGTATCACTCCTCATTCCTCCTGACTAGTCTTAAGCTCCCTGATTGTCCTAGCGCATTGCTTGTTCCCTGGTCTCTGCGGGTTTTTTTTTTGGTTTTTTGGTAGGTTTTTTTAATGCGTTCCTCTTTATCCCTTTATATTGCGACCATTTTCCTCTATTAAATTGTCACATCTTATCCTGCTGGTGCGTCACGTGGCACAGTAGTTAGTGCAGGCGCCCCATGTACAGATGCCTCAGCCCTCAACACGGTTGTCATCACTTGGAGTCCCATTCTCAGCTACCTTTGCCGCATGTCCATCCCTGCTTCTCTCTCCCCTTTCTGCGCTGTCCCCTTTCGAATAATGGCCACTAAGGCCACAAAACCTTTTTAAAAGTCTTATCCTGCTGCATTTGTATGGAATACTGAATTGTCCAAAATTAAATAAATAAAACAATATGAATGTGACAATGAACTAGTCAAAAAAGGAATTCAGTCAAAATGCAATGTCCAATATTTTGAAATATTCATGACATTTTAATTTTAGATTATATAGTTGTATTGTTCTATATATTTAATATTTTTTTTATTCCATAGTATAATTTATTTTTAAGTTTTTTTTTTTATTTAATGTCATCTGTTTTTATTCAAAAATCATTTTTTTCCAAAGGCAGCTTTTATTTCATAATGTTGTATTTATTTCAGGATATTATTTAACCGAATGTCTTAGTCAGGCAATCAGAATTAGCTGTTGGGACCTGAATGCTCATTGGTTGGTGCTTAAACATGATCTTTATGCAGGAGCAAAATGGCGAAGAATGGCTGAAGTCGTTTTATACTGTTATTGAAGTTAATGCCTTTAGGAGTTCATATATGGCTTTATAATTCTTATAACACTGGCAGAATATTTTATCACTTTTGTAATGGTGCTTTTTAAATCCAACCAGCCAGTGCTGCTCCAGTGTTCTAAGTGTAAACCTGCTCAGGGCGCCATGCCCGTGATTAGACTGGGGAAAGAGGCTCAGGTCAGCTGTTTGGTGCAATCATTAAAACATTTCAGAAATAACACAGAACCTGTTTAAATAATCTCCCTTTAACTGACTGTAGCTAACAACCAACCTTCCTATCTCCAGTCTCCTCCTAGTTGTTCTGCACAAAACAGAAAAGATAATAGCAGGACTCCAGTGCTACTGTCAGACAGTTGAGAGCTGAACCTGGGATCATTTCAGATTATATCATCCAGACGAAT
This sequence comes from Apricaphanius iberus, assembly GCA_028564705.1. Classification (NCBI taxonomy): domain Eukaryota; kingdom Metazoa; phylum Chordata; class Actinopteri; order Cyprinodontiformes; family Aphaniidae; genus Apricaphanius; species Apricaphanius iberus. The sequence goes on along the minus strand of JAPXFQ010000043.1, from coordinate 35,064 downwards.
AAAGATGGGTCTCTGAAACGGTTCATGATATTCCTCTCAATATGACCTGATAGAGCAACCAGAGCTGAACAAAATTCCTGCAGCTCCGACCTTTGCTTATCATGCTGCTAACTGTTCAGCCAGCTGCTCACACAGCCGCAACAATGGCTATCAAGGAAGACTAATGTTAGCTCCAGCCAATCAGCATCCAAGTCTCAACTGTTGATTTTGATTGGCTGACGGACGACTTCAGTTGTTAAATGGGTTTTTGAAATAAATACCATTATGAAAAACCACATTATGAAATAAAACCTGACTTTGGGAGAAAAAAAAGAGAGATTGGAATGAAAACTGATTGAATTAAATAAAATGTCTTGAAATAATTTATATTATGAAATAAATTGCAGTGAAATACATATTTAACGAAATATATATAATATTATACAAATGTATAATCTAAAACAAAAATTATGAAAAAGATTTTAAAAAAATGGGCGTTGCATTTTAAATGAATTCAGTTTTTAATAAGCGTCACATTATATTTTTATTTAATATTAATTCATGCTGATATTTATTTCATAATGTTTTATTATTATTTTTATTTAATTTCCTCCACTTCGAAATTCCATACATTTGGGTCCTCTCTAAACACCAAACATGACACATATGTTATTTCCACCAGGGGGCTGAAGACCACTTGTTTTTCCTTACTTTAAGCACAGTGCCTTTTATACTTTTTGCATGACTATATTGCATATTATCTGTATGCAGCTTTATTGATTGCATCGCCTTAAAGAATTATTTAATTGATTGTGTCATTTACTAAGGCTGATAATGTTTTTGTTACAAAGTGTAGTTACCTTTATCCATACATTTGTTTTAGGCACACAACACTGGGAAAACTTTGCATATACTTTATTAATTAATGCGAATTTACATTATGCATTGAGATAGAGACAATTCAGACCATGCTGTTTGAGGTAAAGGACTGCAAGTCATTTATTGCCAGATGTATCTTCCCAAATGACAAGATAGCAATGGTTTAAAGGCAATGAAATTGAAAGCCTTTTTTCATGTTTTAGTGATCAAAGGTTTGAAGATAAAGAATTTTGATCAGCACAGATTGAGATTCCTCAGTGATAGAACTTAGTAAAACAGATAACTGAGTTTTTTTAAAAAAGAGGCTACCAAAGGAGACAGCTTTGAAAGAGCTTTGAAGCATCAAGAGAAGGAATCAAACATATAGCTGTAGATTTATTTAATTGTGTTATAATTATAGAAATATATAACATGTGGCATTCTATAACATTTTCATTTGTTTTTTTGTTACTAGCGACTTTATTCTTCAGAAAGACAAAACCTTCTTTAGTTAAACTAAAAACTATTCATGTTCCAATATATAATTAATATCCATTCAAGCAACAAGTTTGTTTCTGACTGGAAATGAACTTATGCAAATGTTAAACCTGGCATGTCAGGTTTAACACTTGCATTGCCCTGCAACACAATCAGTCCAAAACCAACCCATATGCATTAAACGGTGGAGAATAGCTGAGCTGGGCACAGGGGTCATGGTGTTGTTGGAAAAAAAGCTTGTTTTCTATCAGTTCCAGGAACTGAGTCTGTATTCTTGCATTGTCAAGTAAAAAGTACTGTATATGACCTTGAGGGGCTTGCTTGCAATGAGGAGGAAGGCACATTGGAGGCTAGCAAATTCCAGAATGAACCCCCATGGCTCTCAGGGATGTGTTGGCTGAGGGCTGGAAGTGTATCCTCCTTTCTTCACTCCTACTGATCCTGCCATGGTGGGCTGGTACAGTATAGAGTAATTTTCAGATAGATGTTCTGATATATTCACAGACAATTCTATCTGGTGTTCAAACGACGTCTTTTAAATTACACCAACCTTTTTACCGGAACACACGCCAAGAAATGTACCAGAAGATCCTAATGAATTGGGGGGGGCTGGATCCGGATACAACGTAAACACTGGGGCAGGCGTATATATGTAATTTCCCCAAAGTAATTCATGCAAAGAAGGCAGAAAAAAAGCAGAACTTCTTACAGTGCTCAGCATTTGTGTGCAGTTCTGTGAAGCTACACTTAAAGACACACTCCGTAACTTTGTGGATATTTGCCCTTTGTCGCTCTCAAGGCTAGTGGCTTAACATCACTGTGGTAAAAACAAATCTGTATGGAGCACATCTGAAGAAAGTTACTGACTCTTTGACAAGCTCGCTAACCAAAACCACAAAACATCAGACTGACAGTGTGTCAGTTGGTGAATTGTCAAACAGTTTCCCACTGTATCACCTCATCATGCCCAATTAACCCCGGACTTTAAACTTTTGCTCTGAGCGAACAGGCAGCAGGAACCACGGGAGGTTTTCATTTATTGAGGACGATGTAATAGGGGAACAGCCTGGTCATGAGCTTCAGCATACAGCTCAGCGGCTTAGCATACTGCAACGTTCCTTACCTCCAATTCACAATGGGCGCAGAACTGATGTGCCCTGGTATTAATCATCACAACAAGCCTTCTGCAGCTGTGAAGCTCGTGCAGCTTTCAGCTCCTGCAGCCTAGTTTATTTTCCTCCCTTCGTCTGATACTGTCTTTGTTGGTTTCTTTGGTGGATCTACCATGGCTCAAGTCTCAAAACCGTGGGTTTGTTTCTATCATTAGGAACGCGTAGCGTACTGACATTAACCGAAACTCCGTCAGTACATCCGGAGAAGCGGTCAGTAGGGAAAAAGTTCTATAGTACGGTAAACAGCAGGAAGACCATTCCATTTAGTGACAGCACCGAAAATAAACATCAAAAATGGTGTTGTCACAAAAACATTACGAAAACCTTTTATGGTGTAAAAGCAAGTCCACTCTTGTTACTAGGACCTCAGGCATAATTATACCGGTAAAAGTTATCCACAGAGATTCTAGAAGTTTGATTTCAGACTCAAAAGTAAAGCAGACGAATTTCTGAAGATTTTTCATGGCTTGTTTGAAAGGGGCCTATGGTTTGGGTGTGCCTGTTTACTGTCCGCCCAGGGATATTGCAGCCCTAAGGAACTGAGTCCATTGCTTTGCTGCTATTGGACACTGAGTGTTGCAAGCTCTCTAACCCTCATAACATTCCAACAACCTTGCACCTTTAGGTGACATATTTGTACACATAACAGCTCCACACACTCATACATTATTCAGTCCGATGTAGCTCTCAAAATGTTTTTTTTATGTTTAATAAGATGAAAGGGTTGCAAAAGCCATTCTTTGTAACTTTACAGTTCATTAAGCCTTTGGGGAAAAAAAAGTTTTCTGTTGACTCATCATTGAGCTCTGGGGGTCCTCATGTATCATGTGTGTGTTGCTGTACTACACAACGAAATATCAATGTCCAAAGTCACCATTTATTTATTTATTTTTATCTGAAGAACTAAAACCAGCTCTTTTAGATATTATCATTTACCTGCCATGTCTGGTTTGAAACTGTACATTTGATGGAGCCAGCTGCTAACAGGAGACATATTTAGCCAATGTATGCACTGCCCAAGCCCAGCAGGGGTCATAATATTTAGGGACTCCATAATTTGATTTGATTTCCATTAAGAAAGTAACAAGGAAATTATAATTTGATTAAATGCATCTTATTGCAAACCCCCACCTCCCTCAACAATAGCACTAAGTCCACTACACCCACCATTTATCACAAATGAGGAGGTCCCAATATCTTTGAGTTCAACAAAAAAGTGAGATAAATGCCTCAAATGACAAAATGAAAACAACAAAATACATAAAAATGTTGTTTCATCAGGTCTGAGATAATGCAAGGTATATCTCTGTATAGTCCAAACTGGTAATTGGCTGTTAGAGATGTCCTCCCTTACTTTTGCTGATAATGCAAAAACTGCTATGTATGTAGGCCAAAAAGTTGTTTATGTTTCATCCAACCAGAGCACATTTGTCCACAATGTTTGCTGTGTCTCCTAATGCTCCTAATGGGGACTTTGTGTGTCTGTCTTTTAGGAAACTGATTTCTTCTTGGCCCTCTTCTATAAAGACGAGATTTGTAGAGAGTGCTAACATTTTAATACATTCTGCAAACTGAGGTGGATCTCTGCAGCTCCTACAGGGTTACTATGGGCCTCTTTGATTATTTTCTCTGACTAATGATCTTTGCCAGGCCTTTTCTGTTTGGGTGGAGAGCCATGCCTTAGTAAGTTTGAAATTTAACAATACTTTTTTTGGATGTTTATATGGCTTGAACACTGTTCTATGAGAATTGCTTCAATATTCTCCAAAGCATTCTCCCTGACCTGTACACTGGGTACATAATGTTCTCTAGCCCTCCCAAAACAGCTGGATTTATACTGGGATCAGATCAAATACAGGTGGAGTCTGCCAACTATTATTGTGACATCTAAAGGCAACAACTTACACTGGATTTTATTTTGTGATATCAGAGTGTGTGGGGGGGGGGGGTGAATAAAATACATTCAATATGCCTCGGATTGTTTTTTATGAAGACCATGTATCATTTTCCTTCTGCGTCAGACGTTTTCACCCATTTGTGTGGCTCCATCACATAGAAATCCATTGAAATGTGTGTCGATGACAAAATATGACAGACAAGGAATGTGATTACTGTTCCAAACCTTTGTATACGAATCTATGTACATAATTCAGCTCCACTTTGCTTCTATATCCAGCCTGCGTTGCAAAAAGACCCGACTGCTCTGCTCCTCATGACTGAAAAATAATCAGACGCAGTTATGCAGAAAGTTACAAAGTAAGCCATAAGTTGTGAAAGCAAAATTAATTATCCTTTATATAATCACATTATCTCCATCCATCATACTTGCCCTCTCGTTATTGCTAATCATCCTTTCTTACTGCACCCTTTCCCATCTTTTGCTAAACTCTCCAAGCTGCTCCCTCTCCCCCGCCTCGTTTTTTACTCCTTCCATCTTGTTTTTCCATCACAGTTTATGTCGCTCCCCGCTTTCTTTCTTTTTTTTCTTCCTTCCAATGTTCCCTCTCTTTCTCCCCCTGCAGGCAGTTACCGTCTTGCACAAAGTGATGCAATGGTTGTAATTGGCTGCCCTCTGCTAGTAATCAGATCACAGTTGGCACTGGGAGGGCTCTGGCGATTACCCATAATCCCCACCCTTACAGATCAGGGGCTATGTCCGTAGAGAGCTGGAGATAGGCTGGAGGGAAAGGGTTAGAGACTAATTTTGTTCCTCTGCTCTGTTTTTCCCCCCTTTGGTCAGCTCCCCTGCCACTTCACTGTTGTGATGGCCATCCATTGATTAAAGGTGTTGTAAACAGCGGCTTGTTAAGTGGCTCATTTTCAGATTAACACTAAGATGAGGAGACAGAGCACAGAAAGTACTGAGCAAGATTGTTTTTATACTTGCAACTGTCAGTCATCTCTCCATTCCTGTTTTCTCTCATTCCCTCTCTCAAAAAAAGGAAAGAAAAACAGCTGATGTGATCTTTGGGCCTGTGAGCAATTGACTTGAGATTGCTTGGGCTCCTCGGCCCCCACTCCATTGACCGTGAGATCTCTGCGAAGGGTCACAACTGATGTGGTCTTTTATTAGCTCAAATTAGGCCTCTGTGTCTCTAGGATAGGGGAAAATCCATCTCCTTATTCATTTGTTCTTCTTGTCCCATTTATTTACTGAGTTTGCTCGACAGTAGACTGTTTGGTCAGAGAGCACTGGTTGCCCCAGGCAGGGACACAAATAATGTTGTATGCACATTAGTTAGAAATCACCAATGAGATGGCAGGGTCAGAAGACTGGAAAAAAGGTGAAGATAAAAACTGCACACGACATCGAGTGCATTCAGTAGATGCTGGGGTGACTCAACACAATCTTACCCAAGAATACAGATATATTTCATTCTATTCTATGAATAAAGCATTCCTTTAGTTTGCACGTTGCTCATTCCTCACATCATTGTGTGAGATTTCATTTATCATCAGAGGTCGGTTTAAAAATCTCCCTGATCACCCCTTCACGCGTGGTTGGTCACTTGTCCTGTGGAAATTAGTGGCACAGAGAGACAGCACGGGTGCAGAATGAAGTCATTTAAAGGGAAAATAGCACGTCCAATATTACTTGTGACTGCATTCAAACTGTGGCTGCAATAGATAGACAGGTGTAATAGCAGCCAAAGTATCTAAGACCTGTACATACATTATGTGCTGGAACGGCTTTTAGAGTGCTCAACTGGTTTTAACTACTACACAGTACTGGGTAATTTAACCTGCAACTATGTGTAATTTATATACTCATTATACGCTTTGTGTGTAAAGTCCTAATCTACAACCTGACTAATGAGTAAAACAGATGTCTGATAATTCCAGTTCGTAAAGCTAGGATGTTTTACTGCAGAGAGGAGGAGTGAGAAGCATTTCAATTTGCTGAACAAGTAAGATACTGCTTTAGATATCTGCATTTAGTACTACTGACTATCGATGCACCGATACCAATGCTGGTCACAGTTATTGGGCCAATGCGGTTGTAATGTATTTGTTAAAATGAACAAATACCATAAAGTGATACTTAAAATGTGAAAACTCTACAATAATTCCAAAGAAAATGTTTATTTTTCACTTAAAATTTAAGTTTTGTGGTCATTCTTTTGAAAATGTTATTTTTTTAATCAAATTTTTATCTAATTCATTTATTCATCCAAAATTTGTTGTAAAATGCAGAGAAGGTCACACCTATCTTCAAATTCATTGTATTTTTTTGTGTGAAAGAAGTATCGGTACTCTGTTTCAGCAAGTACTCGGACCCAAGTATTGGTATCATTTTGGTTTGAAAAAAAAGTGGTATAGTTGCATTCCAACTACTGACTGTTGTGTCGTTTACATGAAATACACACTTTACGTAAGAAAAAGTCCACAAAGGTTAGTTTATTAAGCATGATAATGTGTCTTTGGTTATATGTTAAATGACCTGCAAGGATAGCTTAAGCATTCTGTTAGATTGTTGTAAGACACAAAAATATCAGACATAATATCTAATGCCAATCTGAGTCATTTATGGTCTGGGATTTTCCCTGATGCTTGGTAAAAGAAGAGCTAGATTGCTAGAGGACACCCTGGGTTTGTGACATCATCAAAACATTATGCAGGTCCTAAAATGCACGTCTACAATTTGTGGTTGGAACTTTAAAAAAAATCGCAAATTGCAGCTTTGTGTCTTGCTGTGGGTGTGTCTGATATACTGGATAAGATGCAGGGTGAGCTAGAAAGCATACTGCTGTTGGACCATGCAGACATATTGTTTCATTTATTTCATCCTGTTTTCCCCATTTCTTTTTTTTATTATTATTGAAGTAGATTGAGAAACTGTAACATTTCCAAACAGGTTATTGTCTCAATAATAAGAATAAGGGGATCCATAAGCTCTAGTTTGTATGTATTCACTACTCTTTTTGTTTGTTTTTTGGGGGGTAAAATACAGACTTATCCCTCTTTAGTTTAACACCAAAAAATGTAACAGTTGAAGCTTTAAAAAGTGGTGACTCATTGTTGCACTTGGGCTTCTTAAAACAAAATATCCATACAAATATCTGTACAGTTACATCTCATTACACAACCAGTTGTGGACATATAAAGCCTGTATTGTATTACATCCAGGAGGTGGACTTTATGAGTAAGAACTCTGCATTTTTAATGACGACTGGTATCAAGATTTCCTCAAAAGTAAAATTGACCATTGACCCGGCACAGTTGACCACTGTGGCTTAAAATCTAATATTAAAATGTTGGATCTGTGGGAGGGTGGGTTATGAAATCTTAACTTCAATGAGAGCCTCCATCCAGTCCCCTGGGGACACCTGTATCACATTATTATCACAGTTTCTTTATAGGTTTCATCCCATTTTCTGCTCAATCAACAATTGGATACATGACCTGTGGCATTGGGAGCATTTTGATATGTAGAATTGGTTTTGTACACAGGTGGTTCAAACAAACACAAATTAAAACAAGCTATTTCTAATGGAACTCCTGCTTTAAGAGTGTACTCAGAGGTGAAGATTGGTCAACAAGTAATTTTTCATGCAATTTAAAAATAGAGGCAATAACAATTATCATTTTGACGATTCAAATAATCAATAATTATTGCGACCTGTTCAAGGAGGACCCTGCAACCCTCGCCCAATTAGTGCTGGGGATAGGCACCAGCCCATCTGTAGCCCTCCATAGGAAGTATGGATGGATGGATGTGTTAGAACTAGGAGAATGTCAAATAGGATTGCATTTATTTATTTTTTGTTTGAACAAGCTATGAGTTATAAAAGCAGCGTACTTTATAAGCATGTGAACCAAATAACAGTTGTTATTTTTTCTGTTGCTGACATTTCTTTGAGGAGAGGAAAAAATGAATAATTGCTTGTTTATAGCGTGAAGAAACCATGACAAACCCTAACAATTCCAGCTTTATGTTTCACAGTATGTATGATCTTACTTCCAGGAACTCATTGCTTTTTTCATACCTATCAGGTCCTCTGTTCTAAAGTCCAAATAATTCTGTTTTAGATTCTTGTCTAAAACCTACTGTATGCATTCTGTTTGTGATTGTGCAGACAAAGACTATTATATCAAAAGTAGTAAAGGCATGGTGTATGTCCCATGAAGTTAGGATCTTTGGATACGTCTTTTAGCATCTTGTGGTCTGCAATAACTCTTTCTGAAGGCCATAGAAAACTGTTTTTATTTTACCCTGGCATTCACTCCCCTTCAACACTCTGGCCATTTTGTTATGTATAACAAAAAAACATTGTTCGGTTTTTATGTCATTAGTTTTTAATATTTATTAGTGATGCACCTATTCCGATGATGGTATCGGGTATCGGACATAATTCAGTCTAATGTACATGTATCGTATTGACATTTAAACTAGGGATGTCCGATATTATCGGCCTGACGTCATTATCGGCCGATATTGGCATTGAAATGTAATATCGGAAATCATCTGTATCGGTTTTTATTTTTTTAATAAAATGAGTTTTTCACACCATACACATATTAAATGTCAAACTCTTCAGCTATTCTTTTCTCTCTTAGAATGTAAAAATATTACAGATTTGAGGGTTAGTTTTTGAGATATTATTTGTTTGAGATAACTTTCAATTTATGGAAAGGCTTCTTCTGGGCCAACCTTGACCGTCTATCGGTCGCACTTGGTGACGTCATCAGCCACAAAGGTATAATGTTGTTTACATTTTCTAAAAGTAGAAATTTGTCCTGAGTGGTGAGCCTTTGTCAGTATTCTCTGTGTGAGAAAATGTTCCAGCCACTTTTGAAGACAAAATAAAAATGGCACCTTTTTCAATTGCCTAACTAATATTCTAGTACTGACTACATTTTCTACATTTTTTAAACTCAAGTATGCATGATACAATATATTTCATTGTGGTTACCTAAAAGGGTTTAGTAGTTTTTTGTTTTTTATGAGGGAGGGTCCCCACATATCAGTATCAGTTTATATTGGTATCGGAAATTATGAGTTAGGCTATATGGGTATGTCGGATATCGGTAGAAAAGCCAATATCGAACATCCCTAATTTAAACTTAACCGATATCCTGAACCGATACTCAAAATGTGAAAATCTGCAATAAATTTACAAAAAAGATAAATTTTTTACTTGAAATTTTATTTTATGTGGTAATTTTATATTTTACATCTGTTATTTTGTCTTAGCTATGTTTAGTTAGTAAAGTCTGATGCCTTTAGTCTCTTTAAGAATGGTATAAGGTGGAAGTTATACAGTTTATTGATTCAACAATAGTATCGGATCAGCATTGGGTATCGACAGATACTCAAAATCCGGGCATCAGTATCGGGATTGAAAAAGCTGGATCTGTGCAACCCTAATATTTATTAATGTTAATTATATTTTTTAGGTTTGTTAAATCTTCTTGTGCTAAATATGTTTAAACACACAGGCTTTCATTGAATTTGGGAGTCCTAAATTTGTCAAATTAATGTATCTCATGCTGTCTCCTAATGAACTGAAGCTCATGAATGGCTGTTAAATGGAAATTCTGCCGCTTATCTGGATGACAGTGTTTGTTTCCTTTGTTTTTAACCGAAGGGTAAAAAACACCAGATCTTTTCTCAGCGACGCACCGTTGCCCTTTTCCGCTGCTGATTCGCAGCTCAATTATTGGCTCATTACCTCGCCATATCAATTGATGGATTGGTTTTCATAAAAATCAGGAAACCCACGGGCAGCGATGGATCCAGAAACACTGTTTAACCAAAGCAATTTGGAAGACACTGGAGCAATTTCTTTTAAATAGACGTTTAAGAAGCCTCGTTTCCCGTCTGCATCTGTGCGCCGAACCAAATGCCGATATTCACAGGGACATTTATGCCATAAAGACAGATCTTTAGTATGTGGCAAAAACACTTCAACGAATGTGCGCATGCCATGTGGGCTCTCCAACTATATTCAGCTTAACAGAAGAACATATTCTCAAAAGTTATTCATGGATATACACAGTAATTATAACTTCACCTCTCCTCTCCTTTGATCGCTGCAAATGCAGCTAAGCAACAAAAAAAAAAAAAAAAGATTCTTACAGCCACTTCTGCAGATAGCTGTGGAAAGTCACGTTGCAGACATCATTTTGGCCTTATGTCTCTTTTAACACAGCAGGAGGGTTTGAGATGAGTGATGAAAGTTGGAGAAGTGTTAAGGGGTTCCGGAGCTATAACTTTACTCAGTCTGATCATCTTCAAGTCAGAAGATATGCTCTCTCCCCCTTGTGCTTGGCTGCTTTAGAAAGTATTTTTTTAGAATGCATGTTGAATAAAAGACCAGTGGCTGGAGCAGCAGCTATAGGCTTAACAGAATAGGCTGAGTACAAGGCTCGCTGTCATCAGTCCTTTCTTCTTTCTTAAATTCTCCCTCTGCATGATCACGAAACATAGTCCTCTAAAGCCAAGAGGTGAAAAGCAGCATCCCTTCAGCTATCTTCATTGCTTGACTCCAGCCTTGTAGCCCCCCCCCCGAAACCTCCCTCTGCTCTCTGTCCAAACCATCCAATGGGGTGGGGGGGGGGGGGGGGGGGTGCACTGGCCTTTAAAAAGGCAAACTTGTAATCTGATAATTAACAATCTGCTAAATTTCTCAAAAGGAAAACAGTCATGTGAAATGTCTTCCTCATGCCCGTGAGTAGAATGACCTTTTGCTGGGGCTGGAATCGCAGGCAAAATGAGTCGACTCACTTAGAAGCATTTAATTAGCCCTGCTTATGGCTGTGTGCGCTGCCGGTGGACAGAGGAAGAGATGCAGGAAAGGGATGGACTGCATTTTCCTCAGCTCCTCTTTAAAATTTGTGACTGTCTAAATTACAGCCCCTTGCAAAAGTGTTCATACCCCTTGACCTTTTCATATTTTACTATGTTTCAACCACCAGTATGTTTCAGTAGGATTTTATGTGGTATAACAACACAAAGTACTATGTTTCTAACACAAATCTGAAAAGTGTGGCATGCAGTTTTGTTTAGTGTCCTCCAACAAACCACTGCGATTCTTTTGGAGTATGTTTCTAACATAACATAATTAGAGGTTTTTTTAAACCCTTATTTCTTTACAGAATAATGGGCTTAGCCAATGTAGATTGGCTAAGCAGCTATCGTAGGATAGCTGCTTGGTGAGAAGAGATCAACTGTTTTATTTATTAGAAAATGGTTCACTGACAATCCCCCTTGACCTGGGACTAAATGCAAGATCTCACAGTGTGGGATTCAAATGATCTTTAAACGAGAGAAAAAAGGCCCGTCTAAAGTTTGCCAGAGATAATCTGGATGATCAAGAGGAGGATTGGGAGAATGTCCTGGTAAGATTAGACCAAAATAGAAATATCTGGTATGAATGCCACTCGCCGTGTTTTCTGTGGGGTGGTGGCCGACTTGCATCCCAAGAACACCATACCTACGTGCATGGATTTGTTACTTCAAGGCTGGACTACTGTAATTCTTTACTACCTGGAAGTCCACAAAATGCAATTAAAAGCTTTTAGTTAATCCAAAAATGCTGCAGCAAGAGTTCGTATGAATATTAATAAAGGGAGATCACATTTCTCCTGTTTTTAGCTACTCTCAATTGGCTGCCTGTTACATCCCAAATAGAGGTTTAAGATCCTCCTCCTTACTTATAAAGTCCTTTATGATTAAGCTGAATGATACATTAGAGATCTGATTGTTCCATATATTCCTAACAGAGCACTTCATTCTCAGACTGCAGGTCTACTGGTAGTTCCTAGGATTTCTAAAAGTAGAATGGGAGGCAGACATTTTAGTTATCAGGCTCCTCTCCTGTGGAAACAGCTCCCAGATTTAGTTTGTAAGGCAAACAATCTGTCTACTTTTAAGACCAGTGGCGGCTGGTGGAATTTTCTCCAGGAGGGACTATGACTATGATGGTTAAATGTTAGGGTTGCCAAACAATGATTTTTTTTTTACCTAATTAATTACAGATTTGGTTTGAATTAATCCTGACTAATTAAGATTCCTAAATATGACTAACAAAACAATTTTTAGTCTAAAGAGACAAGTACAATTGCCATATCTCTCTCTGTTAACAATGGGAGAACCTGCCAGAGCTCGACTTAAAGACATTCAGAGGATGAGAAGTTTGAGTTGAAGAAAAGGCTGTCATATTTATCCTGTTCTTTAATATTTCCAAAAAGCTGCTGATACAGGTTCGGGTGATATAAATGTGAGGAGAGAGATGATATGTGTGATGTCATATGCAAAATAAGAACAAATGCAGGGTAAGGTAGAAATAACCAAAATATACAATGAAAGAAAATGCAGCTCTAACTTAAATGAATTGCTTCAATTGGTAACAAGTAATTGAATTAAGTTTATTCAAGTAACTTTATTACGTTTTGTTGTTTTGTTTGTTGTTTTTTTTGTTTTTGGTTTTTGTGGTGTTTTTTTTTTGTGTTTTTTTGGTTGGTGTGTTAAATATCCATCCATCCATCCATTATCTTAGCCGCTTTTCCAATTCAGGGTTGCGGGGGCAGCTGGAGCCTATCCCAGCAGTTAACAGGCGTTAGGCAGGGTACACCCTGGACAGGACGCCAGTCTGTCGCAGGGCCAACACAGAGAGACGGACAACCATTCACGCTCACATTCATTCCTACGGACAATTTAGAATGGTCAATTCACCTATCATGCATGTTTTTGGACTGTGGGAGGAAGCCGGAGTACCCGGAGGGAACCCACGCATACACGGGGAGAACATACAAACTCCATGCAGAAAGACCCTGGGCCGGGATACGAACCCACGACCTTCTTGCTGCAAGGCAACAGTGCTAACCACTGCACCACCGTGCAGCCCGTGTTAAATATTAAATAAATCAAATGTAACATAGACTTAGTAATCAAATGTCATAATTGACCTTTTTCCAAAATGTAAACACTCAGCAGACAATTATCCAAAACATTAGGAATACATGCTCCTATTGTGAAGTAGCGGTGTCTACACAGCTACTTCCGCTAATGATTAGCACTAATTTAAGTCCAAAAACATAGTTTTAACCGAAAAATGCGCATTTTAAATGCAGGGATAGCTTACTATGCAATGTACTCAAGCTATACAGTGACCCAACATGCATAGTTCCACATAAATATGGTGCTTTTTACTCTCGTTTTACTGCTAATTTATCTGCTATTTAGCTGATAGGTCCGAGTTATTTCACCTAAAACTTCTCCTGCTATACTTTTCTCTCAAACGGTATTGTTTTGAGTGATATAACTAAATTATTCTTTTTTATTTCTGCATTTTGTGTCTCTTTTCTTTCGTCTCCAACTCCTCTGGTTTCTCACAACACGTGTGCTTGCTGTAAGCATAGACCAAGCATGCCTCAGTGTGTATTGCGAAATCACGTTGGGGCAAGCCCTCCCGGTGCCCATTGAAATGCATTGTAAGGTCCAAACTTTTAAAAAAAGAATCTCACAATGTAACTCTATGAGAGTGCCAGGGGCGATTTTCAATCTGACTGAGATCGCCCCAACGGGGCGGGGTTTTAGGTTGGAAAGTGACATTGAAGCTGTTGATTGGACAATAATAATCAGACTTGGAACGGCAATATCAGACTCTTTTTCACCGCCCTTTTTGTCGTGTGACTCAAGGAGGGCGATGCACTATCGCCCATCATGGACCAGTCGCCCCGTTTAAGACCAGGCTTAAAAACTTTCTTTATGATAAAGCTTACAGTTAGAATGGATAAGGTTATTCTGAGCTATTTTTGTAGTTATGTTGCTATAGGCTTAAATTGATTGAGGACAAACTGATCACTTTTGTTTACTCTGCTATTTTTCTCTTCTACTACTCTCCTATTGTATTTTTTGCTGTTATTTCGGCTGTTAACCTTGTTTTTGCTGTGTTTTTCTCTCCATAGAGGCTACACTTGGTCTGGTATCCTGCCATGCCCTGTTGGATGGGGAGCATAGATGTTTTATCAAAAAAATTTTTTATATACATTTATTTTTTTATATACAATTTTATACACACACAAATATATATATATATATATATATATATGTAAAACATCTCCCATATTATGTTATCAACTTCTTAATTTCTTTAATATGGAGAGTACTCTTACATCAGATCTTTTTGTACCTTCCGTGTCTCTGCTCTGTGTTTTCAAACCGCCGGACAGTTGTTGGCAGATGACCGTTCGTACTGAGCCAGGTTCTGATGGAGGTGGAAATGACATTTTTTGTAAACCGCCTTGAGATGACATCTGTTGTGAGTTGGCACTGTTTAGATAAACTGAATTTAAATTAATTTGCATTCCTGTTGTATGATTAGGGTCATTCTGCTAAAAGATTAACTTCAACCTAGTTGTCTCTTCCTCTCACAGCCTTTAACAAATTTTCTTCCCAGATTAGGATGTATTTACTTCTTCTTATGGATTTTCTTTTTGAGGCAATAACAATTTCTTTTCTACAACATCAGACATGTTTATTATGTAGGACTTTGTTACCAAAGCACCTTGTTCTATGTGTAAGGGTTTGTTCACATGTCTGCCATGTGGCTTGTAGCAAACTTTAACTTTTTTTTCTTCCAATCAATTGTTTTTTTTCTCACCACTCTTCCATAAAGGCCAGATCTGTGGAGTTGTCATGCCAACAGAAAAGACCTCACCATGCACCTATTTGCTGCTGCGAATATTGCTTTATTTTAAAGCCATTTATCTTTCTCATTCCCCATCACAATTTTTCGCTACTTTGTATTGGTATTGTGCATGAAATCTGCTGAAATTGTAATGTGTAAGATTACTAAACTCTAATTCTTACACCATGATGGTGAGCAGAGAGTTTGGCTAAAGAAGGCAGCTGTTGCTAGACTTTGCTGTCTGTCTCTTTCTATGTTGTTGACTTGCTGGGATTTGTCAGTGGAGGTCTTGAGGTGATCCCTCTGAGGACTTGAAGTGAGCCTTCAGAGTGTAACTAGAGAGGAAAAAAGGAGGGCTATCACCACTGAAAGATTTTCATTCTGTCCTCCTTTTTCTCTGTTTATTCATGCTCTTTGCATTTCTAAGCCCAGGCTCGCTTGCCTGACTGTATGGTACACACACATTTCAGCAGCACTGAAGGAACATATCAGCCCCTTGGCATAATTCTGTGGCTGTTCCCCCACACGTCACTGTGCATCTGCTGTAAATAGAATAAAGCTTACAAAATATTCAGAAATGATTTGTTCTCTTTTTCTCTTAAAGAATCCTCCCCTGCCCCACAATAAAATACAGGAATGGGTTAATGCAGGCAACATATTTATTCTATTCCTCAATATATGCTTTACATTAAGCAGCCCATTAGTGTTTGCTTTGTGGTGATACAGTACCCCCAGCCGATATCATTTAACTTTTTTGCTTCGCTGCTTTATTACTTTATGGGACTCAATATGGAAATACATTATTTACACAGAACACTGTCAGGATGTCAACTGCAAACTGAAGTCACTCTGTGATTTATTGGAGAGGAAACGAAAAAAACGTATTCCAGAAATCTGGAAAAAAAAAACGCCAGAGGAAACGGATGGGAGTCAATTCAACAAAGTCAGTAAAGGATCATTATTCCACCTCGTTTCGAGCATACATAGACAAACGGTGCACGAAACATTAGCACCAAGTCTCCATGAAGCCGCAGGAGCAACGCACTTACAGGGTTAATCACTGCATTTGTATGCAAATATGTATTTAAGTGTGTCTGCCCTTATGGGAGGGTTGTATGAAGGAATGGGCCCAGGCAGTTGGTGACATTCAGCGGCAGTGTAACCTCAGTCGATAGGTTCCCTGACGCTGTTTATGAATGTTAATTGCTTTCCTGCTGCCGCCACCTCCCCCAGCCTCCACCTGTCCCTGACTGCAAAGCATCATGGGACTCTCTGTGGCCTTTCAGCCAAAACTGTTGTTTAAAAGAGAGAAAATATTCATAGGAAAAATATTTGTTGTGTTTGAGGGTGATGGTTTGAAGATAAAATTGTCGCAACACGAAATGTGTGTTGACGCTGAGAAAAAAAGGGAGGGATGCCTTCCCATTTTTTTCTTATTTTCTACCTGACTAAGGACACATTTGGGCAAGAGTTACTGATCCAGCTGAGCAGAGAGCTAATCGCTCCAAAATGATGTTATGGTAATGCAATCCCACATTACAAAAAAATTCAATTCAATTCAATTCCATTCACTTTTATTTATAAAGCGGCAGTTCACAACAAATGTCATCTCAAGGCACTTTACAACAAAAGTCATCTCAATACAATTATACAAACATTCCAATCAGTTACGTTTTCTATGTAAGGAATCCCAGCAGATTGCGTTGAGTCATCGGCGTGATGTTGTGCCCAGATCATGCAGACTCCAACCAAAGCAATTCCTCAGCAAACACTCATACTGAGCAAGCATGTAGCGACAGTGAAGAGTAAAAACCATAGACTGTAAAAAAGAATAGACAGCGCCTCCTGACTCCTCCCCGTTTAGCACAATGACACACTTTCATGGGGGAATTCATGGCGGATTCACAGGCTCCTCCTCCCCAGCTCTGACGAAGCATGTTCCTAAAAAGGGCATAAGGGCGGGATTTTCACTGTAGACTCTGCCCTCGTGTATGGGCGTGTAGTTCGGTCGTAATTGCGCCCATTCTGCTCCCGCGTTGTAGCTCTGATGCTAAACTTGGCTCAGCCCCCTCATTAATTATGCAAGATTTCAAAAAATTATATTACGAAAACCAGCCTGGTGCCTATTATTTTTACAAGCCCAGCGTTATCTCAGGAAGAATATGTAGCCATAGAAAGTTTGAAACAATGGGGCACCAGGCATTAAAGTTTTTTTTAACGTGTCTAAAGTCCAATGCTTTTCAATGGGGGCCTAGCAGCCAAATGGAGACTACAGCAATGGAGGAGTAATGGCGGCCTCCATTGTATGCGGTCACAAAGCAGACCAGCCAGCGGCAATTGGTGAAAACTCCCATTTAACAGGAAGAAACCTCCGGCAGAACCCTGGCTCAGTACAACGCTCCCCATCCAGCAGGGGTCCAGGAGGAAAGAAGGACGTAAATGGGTAAGTATTGTAGTGCTTATGCATCTCTCCTTTCTCATAGGACTCCGCCCTCTCCAGAATCTATGTATTTGAGAGATAATATTATTGGTAAATGATATAACTGGAGTAGATACAGGCCCGCTCTTCCGAAGACTCATTAGGCATTATCTTTGTCCATCACTTACTAGCCTTAAATCCTGGTGTAAATCTTTTTCTGTCCTGATTCATTCATTTGTTCAATTCTCTAATCATTTTATTCAGGTAAGTTAATACACTACTATTAGAAATCGGAGAGGGATTATAAGGTCTAGTGTCTATATAAGTAGCTATAAGCTTTATCAAAAAGGAAGGTTTTAAGCCTAGTCTTAAAAACAGACAGAGTATCTGCCTCACGAACTAAAACTGGGAGCTGGTTCCACAGGAGAGGAGCCTGATAACTAAAAGATCTGCCTCCTATTCTACTTTTTGAAATCCTAGGAACTACCAGTAGACCTGCATTCTGAGAACGAAGTGCTCTGTTAGGAACATATGGAACAATCAGATCTCTGATGTACGATGGAGCTTGATTATTAAGGGCTTAATAGGTAAGGAGGAGGATCTTAAACTCTATTCTGGATTTAACAGGGAGCCAATGGAGAGAAGCCAAAAAAGGAGAAATGTGATCTCTCTTTTTAATATTCATCAGAACTCTTGCTGCAGCATTTTGGATCAACTGAAGGCTTTTGATTGCATTTTGTGGACTTCCTGATAATAAGGAATTACAGTAGTCCAGCCTCGAAGTCACAAATGCATGGACTAGTTTCTCTGCATCACTCCTGGACAGGATGTTTCTAATTTTAGCAATATTCTGAAGGTGATAGAAAGAAATCCTAAAAACCTGTTTAATATGAGATTTGAATGTCATGTCTTGGTCAAAAATTACACCAAGGTTCTTTACATTATTACCAGAGGCCAAATTAATGCCATCCAGATGAAGTGATTGATTTAGCAGTTTCTTTTTTAAATGTTCTGGTCCAAAGACAACAACCTCTGTCTTGTCTGAATTTAGGAGCAAAAAATTCAGTCTTCCAGGTTTTTATGTCTTCCAGACATGCTTATAATCTACCTAACTGATTGGTTTGATCAGGTTTTATGGATAAATATAATTGTGTATCATCAGCATAACTGTGGAAAATCATACCATGTTTTCTAATTATTTTACCAGTTGGAAGCATATATATAGTAAAGAGAATTGGTCCAAGCACAGAACCCTGTGGTACTCCACAAGTAACCCTTGAGTGTGAAGAAGATTTATCATTGACATGAACAAACTGGAATCTGTTGGACAGATATGATTTAAACCAACCTAGTCCTGTTCCCTTTATCCCTACATGTTCTAGCCTTTCTAAGAGAATATTATGATCGACTGTGTCAAAAGCAGCAATGAGATCTAACAAGACCAGAACAGTCACAAATCCATTATCTGAGGCCATTAGAATATCATTAGTAACTTTTACCAGTGCTGTTTCAGTGCTATGATGAGCTCTAAAACCTGACTGAAATTCCTCATACAGGTGGTTGCTGTTTAGATGCTTACATACTTGATTAGCAACTATTTTCTCAAGAATTTTGGATAAGAAAGGAAGGTTAGATATAGGTATGTAGTTAGCTAAATCATCTTGATCCAGGGAGGGGTTCTTAAGTAAAGGCCTAATTACAGCAACCTTAAATTCCTGTGGCACATATCCATTTAAATAAAGATAGATTCATCATGTCTAGGATAGGGCCAGTAACCAGAGGGAACACTTCCTTAAATAATTTGGTTGGTATTGGATCTAACATACAAGTTGAGGGTTTAGATGAAACTAATATTTGTGATAATTCCGAAAGTTCAACAGAATCAAAATGGTACAGACATAAACATGGTTCTACAGTTCTCTCTGTTACTGCCTCCGTTGCTGAGAGAGAGTTAGTCATGTTTGGGAGAATGCCAATGATTTTATTCTTTATAGAATTTATTTTACTTATGAAGAAGCCCATAAAGTCATCACTACTGAGTGAAGGGGGATTAGTTGGGTCAACAGAGCTATAACTCTGTGTAAGTTTGGCAACTGTACTGAAAAGAAATCTTGGATTTTTTTTATTTACCTCTATTAAAGATGAGAAATATGCTGTTCTAGCTTTTCGAAGGGCGTTTTTATAAAGTAGTAGACTACATTTCCAATTTAAAAAGAAATCATTTAAGTGTGTGGAGCGCCATTTTCTCTCCAGTTTCCTAGTATTCTGCTTTAAGTACGCAACTCTGAACTAAACCAGGGAGCCAGCCTCCTATGGCTGATTACCTTCTTTTTTAAGGGGGCTACACTGTCTAGTACCAAACACAGTGAGGAAGTAATAGTTTGAACCAGACCATCAATTTCTGAAGGGTTAGTGTTGGAATTACTGCCGTCCACTGTGGTATTCTGAGACACATACGGAAACAAGAATGGAACACATTCTTTAAAACTTGTTACAGCATTGTCTGATAAAGTTATACTGTAATGAAATTTTCTTTCAGATTTCGGAACGTTGCGTAAAGTAAATTCAAAGGTTATCAAAAAATGGTCAGATAGGACTGGGCTATGTGGGAGGACTATTAGTTCATTACACTCAATGCCGTAAGTCAGTACAATCTCTAAAGTGTGCCGACCAGAGTGTATGAGTCCCTTCAGTTTCTGAGTAAAGCCAATTGAGTCTAAGATAATATTAAAGGCTGCAGTTAAGCTATCACTTTCAGTGTCCACGTGAATATTAAAATCCCCTACTATAATTACCTGATCAGTGTTTAAAACTAAATTTGATAAAAAATCTGAGATCTGGTCTAAGAATTGAGAGTAAGGGCTTGGTGGACGATAAAAAACCACAAACAAAAGTGGTTTTAATGTTTTGCAGTTTGGATGAGGAAAACTAAGGATTAGATGTTCAAAAGAGCTGTAGTTAATAATTGGTCTAGGGCAAATCTGAATGAAAGACGGTTGCAACTCCTCCCCCCGCTCAGTACTTCTAGGAATGTGAACATTTTGATA
Organism: Apricaphanius iberus; assembly: GCA_028564705.1. Lineage (NCBI taxonomy): Eukaryota > Metazoa > Chordata > Actinopteri > Cyprinodontiformes > Aphaniidae > Apricaphanius > Apricaphanius iberus. Next base: position 14,456 of record JAPXFQ010000043.1, on the reverse strand, counting down.
ATTGGTAGGAGTTGACTCCTTTATAATTACAAAATCCTCCTGCTGCAGCCAGGTTTCTGATTCAACTTTATTATCACATATCAAGTCATTTACTAATAAAGTCTTTGAGGAGACTTATGTTTAGTAAACCACATCTAATTACTCTATTTTCTTGTTTGGTCCGAGTCGTATTTATTTTAATGAGATTTTCAGAGTTTGCTTTTGTCAGGTTAACTTTTAGTCTATTTGATTTTGGCCATGGGTAAAACACTGTCTCAATGGGGTATTGAGTGTGTAACAGTACAGAAGCTGCAGAGAGGTGGGTTAAACTACGACTCTGCTTTCTGGTCTGAACCCTGGTTTGTGAATGTTTTGAAGGACCAATAAATGTATGCAGATTCCTAGAAAGAAGAGCTGCTCCATCCAAAGTGGGATGGATGCCATCTCTCCGGATCAGACCAGGTTTTCCCCAAAAATTTTTGCAATTATCAATGTAACCCACGTTGTTTGCTGGACACCACTCAGACAACCATCTATGAAATGACAGCAATCGGGCTAAACATGTCGTCACTGGTCCGATCGGGCAGGGGTCCAGAAAAGATTAGACAGTCCGACATTTTTTTAGCAAACTTACACACCGAAGCAACACTAATTTTAGTGACCTCCGATTGGCGTAACCGGGTGTCATTTCCGCCAGGGTGAATAACAGTCATACTGTATTTACGCTTATCCTTAGCCAGCAATTTCAGGTGGGATTTTATGTTGCGTGTTCTGACCCCTGGAAAACATTTTACTATGGTCGATAGTGTCTCTAAAGCCACGTTTCGGACTGTGGAACTGCCAATTACCAGAGTCTGTTCCTCAGTGGGTGCGTCACTGAGTGGGGAAAATCTGTTGGAAACGTTGACAGGTTGGTGGTTCCCTTTGTGCAGAGAACTATGCTTTCTACGTACCGTCACCCAGCCGGCCTGAGATCCCAGCTGCGTGGGTTCTGTTGGTTCCGTGCTGGCTAACGGCCTTGGCTATTTATTGGATTCTCAACAGCGTGGAGCCGGGCCTCTAACTCTGAAACCCTCGCCTCCAAAGCTACAAGAATGCTACATTTATTACACTTACCATTATCACTAAAGGAGGTGGGAGAGTAACTAAACATCTGACACAGAGAACAGGAGAGAGGAGCCACAGAGGGGGAATGAGAGATGGAAGCCATAGCTGCTACGAAGCTGAGCTAACAAACTAGCGAGACCCTAGCACACAGAGAACAACCGTGTGAAACACATATGGTTCCCAAAACGTAAAGTACACCGACTGGAAATAATTGTAGTAGTGTGCTTGTGTGTTAAAAATAACTTAGAAAGACCTCAACACAGAGAAAAACAGATCAATCGAGGAGAATCTGAGCACCAAGCAGCTCCGCGGAGCTCAGCATGGAATACAGGAAGTGACGCAGCAAGTGTCACAATACTCACAATCTGGGTGTTTTCCGGGAGATATCCTCAAGTTTTGTTAACCTATCACCGCTCAACAAGCACAACCACAAATTAAAAGAAGAGACCTTCCTCTCTACAAAGCGCTTTATTGAAGTGTTCACTACGCTTGAACATTTCCCAATTTTGTGACCATCACCACACTGCCAAACTTCAGTGTTTTTCATTAGAATTTTGAGTAATAGACCAAGAGATGGTCGACCCTAATAATAAATTGAGAAGAAAATTATAAAGTAACTTCAAAGTCTTTCCCAAATGCAACCCTAAAAAGTGTGACATTTAGTTTTAGTTTAAGTTTTATTGAAAGGATCCCCATTAGCTACAGCCGTGCTGCAGCTATTCTTCCTGGGGTCCTAAAAATATGTACATAAACAAATAAATCACTAACATGCAAAAACAAAAATCAAATGAAAGGGTTAAAAATAAATGCTAAGGCAAGCAGAGTTGTAAGAGTGTGCTAAATGTGCAACTAGTCAAAAAGGAGTTGCTATTAACACTATTTATGCACTAGTGTGACAAAAGTTTAAACTTTTAGGGGAAAATGTTAAACTAGTCCCATGTAGTTGCATATTATTTACCATAGAAAACAATGGATATAAGGATATAGAGTTTTTACATTAGTAGCTTGCCTTAAAGGGCCACTTCACAAATGACAGCTGGTTGCTTTAATTTTTTTTTCTCTCCGCGCATCTCAACATTAAATGGTCAGAGCAATCAGTCAGCGGTGTTTGAAAGGTAAAACCAGGTTTGCGCGAAAGGACTACTTTTATATAGAGGAAAGCTCAAACAGACGGCCATACCATTTTTGCTTTTGTGCAAAAAATGAGGACTAAAACAGCTAACGAGGACAATCTAAACCCTGCAAACCATTAATCGAGTTAATTTATCTACTCAATGTTGTGATGTTGTGGCAGAAAACGTATGTTATTTTAATAGATGATGACGCAACACCACATAACAGGGAAACTTTGTCTTGTAGCTCCTAAGAGTTAGAAGGAAATTCCAGGATGAAAATAAATGAGCTCAGAAGTCCAAAGTGGGCAGGCTTATTTATTGGGTTAATATTATAAATTAGTACTAATATAATGAGCATGGTGTAGACCTGCTATGAAAAAAAGCACCCTGCAATGCTCGATGATTCAGCACTACAATAATAAAAGTGAAGTGAACTAATCAAAGGCTTTGTAAAAGTTGGAGACTTGTGCTGAGATTATACATTTTCTTAAAAGAGAATCAGTGTCTCAACCAGAGTCAGGAGTCAGAAGGGATGAGAGGATATCTTTTGTCAGTATAAAAGAAATATGTGTTGACATGCATCCATTAGTTCCAATAAAACACTTTCTGTGCCCAAATGATAGTTTGACCTTTTATATTTTTCTTTAAAAGTATGACAATAAAAACACAAGTTCCATACTTGAAAGAGAATAGAATGTAAGTGACATAAATTAAGCCTGGATGTTTTGCCAATGAAAATATCTACACTGGTTAAGTCAAGTGTTTTCCATATTAAATGCACTAAAGCGTTACGGGATATTATCTTTTATTGTGGCAGGTGCAGCAAATGAGATTAGGGAAAGTAGGTGAAGAAGTGTGAACATGAAAACAGTCTACTTGGGGACTGATTACAGTGTTAGCAGCTCAAAATACAGATTCTGATATTGTTAATGTATGTGTTGTAAAGGATAATATAGATGTGAACACATGCTGAAATAACTCCACCAATTGAAGCAGTTAACCCTTATTTATACTGAGTTGGACATTTTATAGAAAATAATACTCTAAATTAGAAGGCTTTACAGAATAGTGTCCCTTAACAATGTAAGGTTATGATTAAATGGCTTTAATTAAGAATGCAATACCACTTTTCTCAAAACGATACACCGATTCTTGGATTTGAGTACTGTACTTGCCGATATTGCTGATACTTCTACTACACAAAAAAATGCAATAAATTAGAAGAGAGGTTTTATTTTCTTTACTGCTTGTTACAAGTGATGGGAAATTCAATAGAAATTAGAGTAATAAAAATTAACCACAAAACAAAAATTTCAAGTGAAAAATAAACACTTTCTGGGAAATTGTTATAGAATTTCCACATTTTAAGTATGTGTTCATGGTAACCTATAGGCTAACTTTAAACACGACGAGTACAATAGAACAGTATCAGCCCCGATACCAGTACCGGCATTGGTGCATCCCTAATTTCAACAAAAATAGGTTTTTATATATAGTGGGCCGGTCTAAGGCATCAAACTCCAGGGCTGAAAATGAGTCCCACTCCGGCCCTGTAATCAGAGGTGAGCGTTGGCAGGTACGATAGAAAGAAAGGAGAGTGAAAATATTTACTGAGGAAAAGCTGGGAAGGGGAGTATATTGGCAGGCTGAGAGAGAGAAAACAATGGAAAGAGCAGGGGAGGAGAAAACAAGCAAAACATACTCATATTAAACAGTAGAAAAGGACATATGATAACTGAAGAATCTAAACAGAAGTGAATAAATAACCAATTAGAAACTGATTTAAGGAAAAAAATAACTAAAGCTAAGAAACAACAAACAGAGATGGCCAAAATGCAAAACATGGAAGCCAAACCAACCGTAGTTCATTACTGTTTCTATTTTCCTCCACACAATTTTATCTGGACACTAAACGACTAAAGTGAAATTTTCCATCCACTTCAAAACTTTTGTTCACTCATAAAAAAACAAACACGAAAAGGTGGTGGTTATGTAACATAATGTGAAAAAATCAGGGGCTATAAATTATTTTGCAAAGCATTTTAAATTCTTTTTTAAATTCTTTTTATTTTACACGACCACCAGAAAGAAGCGAGCAGAGAAACTGTGTCAATATAGAGATGTATTTTTATTTTTATTATTGACAGGGCACTTTGTAAATCAACAGAAAAGTGGGAAATCCAAAAGCTCATCTGAATAAAATGCAAATCGATCTTTTGATTCAGTTACATGAAAAAATTTCCAAAACCATAAATTGCCTGCAATTGTTATTCTGTCTCCCAAGCCCACCTTTTTTCCTTGTTCCCATTTATTTCTATAAATGTATTACACTAGAGGGTGAACTGGCAGGATTCAGACAGTGTGAATTACAGGACTCAATAATGCTAATATTATACAGAATGCATTAGACTTCTTTTTTAATCCAAGAACTAAGTTTGTAAAGCAAATATTAAAATGATAAATCCAAATTCAGGATCTACAGTAGCTTTATTCCTGTGGGTAATTCTGTTACACTGACACAAACGATGCACTGAACCTGGTTGGTGTTTGCTTTAAAGTGACACTAAACCTTTATGAATGTCATGAATCTTTGTTAAAACACTAGCTATTTAGTCCTGAGTGGTGTTTAATGGACTTTTGTTAAGTGGACCACATTACTATTTTTGTCTGTGTAAGTTGCAGGCTTTCTTTTTAAGCCAGTTATATTCCAGCAGAAGCCATATAAATGCTAACAACCCTCCATTGATTTTTTTTTCTCCCCCCCCTCTTCGCGTATGTCTGTGTGTGGTCGCATCTGATACATCAATCTTGTTAACACGGGAAGCTTTGAGTGGAGGTCTTAGCTCGGAAAAATGTAAGATGTAAATTCCAGCTGTCTCCTCTGCGATATAATGCGGCGTACTGAGCTGCATTCTCCACAGTCTGCAGTTATTTGAATGCATTAAAGCGGCAAACAGTTGTAAACAGAGAACAGAGGGGATGGGAACGTTGAAGACAGAAGTCAATTTATTTCCACAAAGACATAAAAGCTAACAATGTGGAAAAGCTAAGAAGTGTCTGTAAAAAAATTTATAAATAAAGCAGATTGGTGTAAATTATGAACATGATGGGATGACATCAGAAAAGAAGAGGACACAGTGAGAGGAATAAGTATGTGTGTACACGTGTGTGTCAACCAGGAATATAGATTGGTTTTAGCTGATTTTCAGGTACAGTAAAAGAAAGTTAGATACAAAAACAGACTACTGTTCATCTTGCAACTGGAAATTGGCATTATACATGATCATAAATAAATGTTATATATATATATATATATATATGTATACATAGTTATGTATTCAGGTGATGAAATAATAGTTTGGAATACGGGCAGAAAAAATCCTGCTTTAGCTGTGAGTAATCTATTTTTGAAAGTGACACCAAAAACTGCACCTTAACTGATTAAATCCCATTACTAATTAGGTTCACTGGCAGAATATCTAGTTCTTGGATTTGCAATAAACTACAGAAGCCCTGAAAGGCATATCAAGTCAAGTTTTTTCAGCATTTCAGCAACAAAGCGGTTTAAAGTGCTTTACATGATAAAAACATAATACAATAAGCTAACACAAAAAAGAACATTTCAGTGACAAAAATAAGAGGTAATTAGAAACTTAATTTCAGACTACAGTTATTGATGTTCCAGTGACTACTGATCAAAGGAGGCTCTGAACAGATGGGTTCTTAGCCTTGTTTTAAACAAACTCAGTTTTTCAGCAATTTAGACACATTTGCAGACACATTTTTCTAAGGCTGACCACATTTTATTTTTCTTTTGACACGACTCTCCATTTAACCATTTTTTACCCTACCAAAGCCCTGAAGCATAAGCATTTTTTTTCTTGTTTTTCAGGGCTTTTGTATTAAGCAAACCCCACAAGAACAGCAAAACTAGTTAAAAACAACAAAATGTACAAATATGTCATCCAAATTCAGTGCTAAATCCGACTTTCAATGAGTACTGCAGTCTGAAAACCGCACTGAACAGAATTCTTCATAAGACCACTAAAACCAGACACACAGGGCTTTATTTGTTGCATTAGGCTTGTTTGTCTTGTAACACCTGAAACACTTTTGATGGTGATGTTTTATTGCATGTTGGAAATATGAGCTTTACCTTAAATAAATCAAGAAAAGAATCCAAAAAAGAAGAAAGCAATTTACCTGAATGCTCCGAGTAAAATTGCTAAAAGCATAATTTCCAAGATAAAGTTAAAGAGCTGCAGTTTGTAGCTCACCTTCTTTCACTCTTTATAACATGAGATAAAAAAGTGTTACTAAGACTTGAGTCTAACACCAGAAGGTCAAGTTAATTCTCAAGTCTTCATTCGAGCACGAAGTCTTGTATTACAGCTTGTGTTGCCATTTCTGGTTCGGCTGATATTGGTGAGGCAGCAAAGGAGAGACTGCTATCAGTGGCAGTGATGAGGAGGTGAGGGGGTATCAGATCTGTCCCATGGTCTTTCAAAGCTACAGTAGATGTTATTCAGACTTTTAGCCAGACTCAGGTTGTTGACAGAGTTGGGGCTTTCAGGTTGTATTTGGTGATTTCCTTGAGCTCTTTTCAAACAGAAGTGGTAGTTCTCTCTTAGGACTTTTAGTCCAATCTGACAACACCTCACAGCTAGTCTCACCCTCTTTGCTAAACCTGTATTTATCTGATTTCTGTTCATTTGTATTGGGGATATAACAGTAAATGTAGTCGTATTTGGATTTTCTCCAGCGGAACAATTGCGGAATGTTTACGTGTGGAGCTAAGAGCGGAGTGCAATGTACCACAGCGCAATTTTAAAAGTGAGTCCTGAACAAAACAAATAGGACTCCCAGATATCATTAAACTCTGTTATTTGGAAACATGAATTGGTTTCTCATGCAGCTACAGCAGAAAGAGAAAGATGGACTGAACCAGAACTTGAAAGATGCAAATGCGAACACATCGTTTAACAACAATGAGGTGCATTAAAACATTTGCGCTGAACTGAATTACTTCACCGAAACAATGTTAAGCCGAATGGAAACATCACTAATACTAGGGAAAACAAGCTCATATCAATATGACTACCAGTATCAGCCCAAACTTCTTATTTTAGATAAAATGCAAGTCGGCCAAGACCTGCATTCAAGTACAGCTTGGAAACTAGTTGTCAAAATAGCAAAAGAATTCCAAAGTATTATTTAAGCATTTCTAAACATTAACACTGACTGTCTTCTGCTCTGGCTGTCCGTTTGTATTATTTTATTTTATTTTTTTTTAAAACTACATCAAATCTCTATACTCTTTCTCTATTCTATACTTTTTAATTTTTAATTTGTAGAATATAATAAAAATGATTAAAAAGTCATATGCAGATTTGTATTTATTGTTCTTTAAAGTACACCAAAAATGTAGCAAAAATGTACCATTTCCCCCATTAATCTGTATCCTGCCATCTAAAAACAGCCTGATGCTTGAATCTGTCCTCTCAGAATTTAACATGGGACATCAGCGTGTCCATGTACTTGTCCAGACTGTTAGTCGTAGACTTGAAAACATCCTTGTTTGTTCAGTCCAAACACTCCTGAATTTTCCACAGCAGCCTCACTGGTCAAGATATTTGATGTTTTCACCACAGGTCTGTGAAGTTTTAGCATCTGCTTATGCAGGAATCAAATGTACTATGATGTGATCTGACTGCCCCAATGCGGAACGAGGGACAGCACGATAGACATGCCGATGGTCGTGTGACAGAACAGTCCTTTTTCAAGTTGGACACTTATTAAAATGTCTAATAAACTGTTTTTTTTGGTGGGGATTTTGATGGGGATATTACCTTTATTGAATTTTCCTAGAACAGTAAAAAAGACATCCAGTTTTGACCTTTGCAAACACAGCCTCTAGTCTGCCAGCATGCTGTGTCTCATATGATGCTCTGCTGCAAGATCTGAACACCTACAAAAATGAGTCTAGTGAACTTACAGGGAGAGTAGATGAGCTTATAGTTTATGATGGAATCTAAAAAAAATACTGTGACATTTATGCACCTCCTTGTGCTATTGTAAAAACAGATTCCATCTCCTTTTGTTGGAAAGTTCTGTGGGTCTGGCCCTTGTTTGCATAGCAAAGATGGTGACATGCAACATCCATATGTAGGAGGCATCATAATCATAACTTGAAGAATATTTTAAAATTAAATGGAACAAACATATTCAACAAAACCATTTTTTAGGTTAAAAAGTAGTTTACCCAGCCATTACACCATTTCTCACATGAGAGAGTGGAATAGAAAGATTCTATCACATATCCTCGTGAAGGTGACCCTAGCCGGTCAAATCACACCTTAGGCTGTTATTTTAGACGTGTTGTTTGTTCCACAAATTTGGCATGTATATGATAAATATGCAGTATGCATTCATTTAGATTTTGCCTATTACATATGCGTAGGTACGCCATATATCTTCAGGGCAATTATTACAAGCAAACCAGTTAGACAGGATGCATTTCACTAGCCAAAATAAAAAAAAAATTCAAGTTCATGGGTTATGTTTCTCTCCATATGAATAACATTTGAAGATGACATTTGGCTTCAGCACCAGTCCCTGCTGGTCTCTTCTTCTCCCCCCTTGTTCCCACTGAATATGGAGGACAAACGCATCACGGTGCTCATAAGCCTTTTTAATCAGCGTGAGAGATTGGCCCCCATATCTGTTAGCTCTGTCACTAATAGCTATTCTTCCTCATTAGGGAATGTTATCTCCTCCTCCAAAATGTGCAGGCATGATCAATTCCTCTATAATTTAGGACCAGATCAATCTCACATCATCGCTTCTTTTATAAACTTCAGTATCTCCCTCTTCTATCGAGATGCATTACAGCAACTAATTAGTTGTACCGCTGTCACATTGGCAGTGGAACTGGAGCGTGGGGACAAGCCGGAGCTGTCAAGGTATGCTCCTGTAGTACAGATAGGTCTTCATTAAAGAATTTAATCCTACATAACCACACAGAGGGCTGATAGAGGGAGTTCCTATGTAGAAAGTTTGAAGTATTCTAAGATTCACACCAATATCTGTTGCTTTTTGTGTGGTTTTTTTATGCACTGTAATCCTACAACTGATTCCTGGAAGAAATATTCATGGCCCTTAAACTTTTTCACATCTTGTCAATTAATAAAAACAGTTTTAAATAATACGCCAACATAAACAAGAGTGAGTGAAGACATACAAATTTGATATCTCTATGAGATTAATGCGTTTATATGTGCATTGTTGGTGACAGTGTTTGAACTTATTCCTCAAATGAGACTGAAATGTCTGGTAATATAAAGTTATAAAGAAAGAAGTGGTGCCCTGATCATAAAACATATGTAAAAGAGGGTTCTACAAAGTTTTGACTCTGTATTGCTGAGGAAAAGTATACACCATGCTTCTCAAATTTCTATTTATGATATATACATGTATCATTTTGCTTAAACTTTACAATCATATGTTCATTATTCGGTGTATCGCATAAAATCCAGATAAAATACACTGACATTTGGAGGTAAATTCTGAAAAAAATTTGAAAAAATGATGTGACACTGATATGTCAGTGGTAAAAAATTAACTTGATTAAATGAGCTATGTAATTCTGTGCTGGAAATAATTTTAGAAATTATATTAAACCTATACCGCAAACAAAAGCAAACAAAACCCTTTGCAGTTTTCTATATTGGCATCATTACAGGTGTTATGCATCTTATATTTAAGATAGAAGCGAAGCAAAGCGTGGATAGGCAGGCTTTAAGAAAGGGCCTTTGGGGGCCATTGTTTCTTCAGCGTTTAGCTCTTTTATAAGGTCAGTGCAACCATGAAAGCTTTAGAGACACATAACAGCTTTTATAAACTGGGCGTAAAGCTTTACACTCGGATGCCTTTCAGGCCAACAACAAAGCAAATCCTTAAAGCTCAGACAGTCCCTGAGTCAGCGTAAAAGATGGTCTGAGCACATATTTACAGATTGATGGATACTTTATGTAGTCTCCCATAAAGTTCTGATCAAAGTTCAATCAGAATACCATGTTAATAACTTGCTACATTACAGACACAGTATAAGGAACTGTTCTTAAACTTAACATTGAAAGACTGTAAATGTTTAGTACTTGCTTTGTCAATATGTTTTTTATTTTTTTTTTTTTTCAAGAAACCAGTCTTCTTCATTTCTTTCTTACTGACAATGCAAGGCTTTCTCAAGATTTTAATTAAACACTGTTGCATTGAATATCTTAAGTGCAATACCTGTACATAATCATTTTTTGGTTATTAGCTGTGAAAACTGAACTTTTTTTCTCTCTCTTCAGTCTGCTTGTGTTAACAACTGTTCGGGGTGCGGCACTAAGTCCTGACTGGAGCCAGGGGTTGAAACTCTGGTCATCTTACCATAATAGTCGCTCAAAGGGTCTTCCCACGGGTCCTGAAAGAAAAAAACAACGGAAAAGGAACACCTCTTTTTCTTCATGTTTGTCCTTTTGCTAGGGTTCAGTTATTTTTTTATTTCTCTTTTTTGAAAAATTAGCTTTGATTTTCTTGATATTTCCAGTGGCGAGGTGTGGGGAAACTTTTTTGAGGAAGCCAAGTGAGACACAACCTCTAAGCTGTGTGTTTTACACGATGGGGGCAGAAAATTGTACATTAAAATTTATATGTTGCTATATCATGTAGTCGTATGAACAATTAGAGCACTCAGCTTCATTTTACCGGGACTTGCGCTCTGTGTGAGACACACAATAATAATAATAATAATAATAATAATAATAATAATAATAATAACAATAATAATAATAATAAATGTAAATGAACATTATACAGCAACACAACAACCCAGTACCAGTGGGTATGAACAGCACATCTGACGTGTATTCAGACAGCCCGGCTCGTCAAGGCCGCTGTCCGTGGTGCTCATTTTCACCACACAAACAACAAAAGTAAACAACAACTTCAGAGGACTCACATGCTGCTTAATCAAAGCACGCAAGACACAGCAAGAACTATAAACACAAAAAAAAATAACACATTGCTATACGGGCAGTTCAGTGATGCTTGCTGTGTTGCTGTGGGATGCTTGAATCGCGTTGTTTTGGTATTTGTATGGTCGCGAGGTGATTCTGTAATTTCGGCCGGCGGTGTCGTCATTTCCACATGGAGCGCGTCTATTGTCTTGAGTACGGCCAGAGTACGGGTTGTGTTCACATGGTACGTGGCCGCTCGTACCTGGACTCGGATACTACCTCCAAGGCAGGTCTCTCTGGCCGTATTCTGGCACGGTACAGTCTGTGTTCACATGGTACGAAATAAGTGGATTTTGACCAAATACCGTACCCGAGTACGGACTCCCGTACCATGTGAAAGCGCCCTAAGTTGCGCACAAGGGAAAAAGTGTTTTCCTCACCCTATTTGAAGAGGATGGCCATTCTCCTGTCTTTCCAAGTGTAAAGGTGATCAATGGGACTGTAGCAGGAATCTTTGTCAAAAAGGAGACAAGGCCAGGAAAAACAGCTGCTGAAGATTGGCGCTACCAGCTAGCCACTCGGTACGAATGTAATGCTCCTCATTGAAAGTCCGAATCCCTTTTATTTCTTTCAGTACGGAGTGCTAGTTTTGGCATTGGCCTGCCATCTGATTTGTTTCAGAGTTGCTGCCATACAGGCAGTTTAGTAAAAGTATTTTTTACTAAACACTCCAAATCACCTCCATAATTACAATTAATATTTTGACTAGCTTGCCAAGATATCAACACAAATCCATTTCATTCATTGACGTTGAAGATAACATACTGTGATGTGATTGCCGTAATCCCAACAAGTTCATGGCTTCCCTTGACACTGTGCTGACCAATCACATGGGATCAGTGTCGTGGCAATAGCCTAACCTGATTGGTTATTTTTTTCTTTTTTTTCTTTCAAGGGACGACAACTCAGCTTGGCCTGTTAAAAAGAAAGTGTTAATTAAACGACAGTAATATTCTGAATAAAGTGAGGAAGCCTAGCTTCCCTTGGGCTCCGCAAGAAAACGCCACTGGATATTTCTCTTTTTTCTCAGATTAGTTAGTGTTCATAGTTTTTTTCCTTAGTCCTTAGTGGTGAAAGCCCCAACAGTGGAAATAACGATTCAGTACAACAGTTACAATTACTGGTTATAAAAAGGTGGGAAGGATCCATTGCTTTGACTTAAGCTGGGATCAATATATATGATTTCAGCTGTCGTAGACCTTTTCGTTTGTCGTGAAAAGTATCGTGATGTAAAAACAGCCCACATGTGTGTGATTCATGGCTCTGTGGCTGTGCAGTGTGACATGGTTCCCAACAATTTAACCAAAACAGGCCCTCAACTGTCTTCTGGCCATAACAGAAATTCTACCACCCCGGTCTGCGACTGGCCAATGAAAATGCACTCCAGGAGAGAGAGCAAGATGTTGTGCAGTTTGACCCACTGAAATCTTGGGCCATTCAGTCCGAAACACCTCTAGAGCTCAGTGGAGCTCAGACAGTGTGGCATGAAACAGTTCTTTGACCGAAAAAAAAAACACAGCGTAAATGGACAGAACTTATATAGCACTTTTCTAGTCATAGTGACTACTCAAAGCACTTTCCACTAGAGCCAAATAAAGCCATTCGCACTCAAAAACATGTACATGTTTGATACAGAGCTTGGTAGGATACTTAGGGTTACATGCCTTGCCCATGGACATGTGAGAGGAGGAGGCTGGAACTGAACCTATGACCCTCTGATTGCAGGAAACTAGTCTACCTACTGAGCCACAGTCTGAAGGTATGAATGCTCAATTCCAATTTTTTGATTAAACACGATACGGTAGTGCATAATACAGGTAGGGTTGCCAAAAATAACGAGTCAACGCATGGTCAATTAATTCATGAAATTAACATGATATTTTTTTTACGCAATTCATGCATTCACAGAATACCGCCATGTTTATCTTATAATTCAGCCCTCACCACATCCATTCTCCTTCCTAACCAGCCAGACTGTACGTATCTGAATGGGAAAGAATTGTTGTGCCACAGGAACTGTGTGTATGTATAAATGACTAAAGGAGGTGCTTCTTGATTTTCTCCTTGGCAAATTTGGGGGCTTAACAATAAATCAATAATAAAAATGTGACGAATCAGCCACAGCAGCATCTGTGCCTGGAAAATCTGCCACGGTAAAACACAGACTGGAAGTTCTGCTGTAGCGTAATTGTGTATTATGTCCAAATCGGCCATAGAAAATCGAGAATCACTTTCGAGGCCTTCGTAAGTATAAGGAGAATATAAACATGGTAAAAATTAAGGCATTTGGGGCAGGCATTTCTCAGGTTGATTGAAAAAACATAAAATCTGCTCAAAATAAGGTCCATGTCGAAAAAAAACAGAATTCCCTTTTAACAGGAAGGATCACGAGTTATACTGTTGTGGAGCTGACTTGAATTTAATGTCCATTTAAAAACAAGCTGCAAAGTATCCTTGTAAAACAAGATGGCTAAATTGACACCACTCTGAGCTATGAAAGTCTAAGTAGTACATTGGTAAAAAAAAAAAATTGTTTTCCAAAAATTAAATCTTTAACAACATAAGAGAAATGCTTTTTGCTGGAGCTTTTGTTAAGCTAAGCCTGCCCACGTCCTTGCCCACTACTGTTCTTTTGAGATGGTAATGGAAACGCAACCTACCAGTTCCAGACCGTAATAACCCCTTCCATACAGTACCGTAATGGCCCTAGTGGATAATGGGGCATTTGAGAAAATGATTAATAATAGCGGGAATGTCATATGCTTTAATGCATCATCCTATGTGTCCTAATCTTGTATTTTGTGATTTTAGAACAGCTTTTATTTTATTTTTATCTTTTCATAATGTAAAACACCTTGCCTTGTTCTTGAAAATGTGATCTACAAATTAATTTGCCTTGCCTTGCCTAAAGCATGTGCAGTAGAAGACAAGACGGCACACAAAAAGCTCTTTTTATGGAAGTAAAAATGGCCACTACAGATGTTCGTGTTTGAGTAGCAGTTTGTCAATTTAAGCAGTCGGAACTGACCGTTTCTTCACTATTGACATTAGCCTATTGACTGACTCTGTCAATAGGCTAATGGCTCGGTCCAAATTAAGCAAAGACTGCCCCTCACATGTTGGAAAAGTCAAACACAACTTAAGCACACAAAAAGCATTACCGGTAGTAGCAGCATAGTGTTAGCATTGATGT